>WNYA01000883.1:44982-106018 GCA_019512145.1 Engystomops pustulosus
ACTCACTATTCTGCTGCTGGTGCAGTCACTGTGTACATACATGACATTACTTATCCTGTACTGATCCTGAGTTACATCCTGTATTATATCCCAGAGCTGCACTCACTATTCTGCTGCTGGTGCAGTCACTGTGTACATACATGACATTACTTTTCCTGTACTGATCCTGAGTTACATCCTGTATTATACTCCAGAGCTGCACTCACTATTCTGCTGCTGGTGCAGTCACTATGCCATACTCTCTTAGCTTGAGTGTGATGTAGAGGGGAGCAAGTCGCATTTCCTGCCCTCCTGCATCTAATTTCTTAATTTTTTTTATGCAAAAATATTTGTGATAGTTTACATTACATTGGGGTTACGTGTGTGGAGTTGTGTCGTATCTGTACATTCTTGCCTCTCTTTGAGCTGATTCCTGGCTTCTCCCTCTCCCCTATCTCGGAGTCATGTGTCCGGGGTGTGTTGCAGTTTGATGATATTTTGCACGTCTTGCTGGCGCCATATATAATACATTGTAACCAGACTCCTCGGTGCTGCGGCCGGCGCCTGCGCTGCCTACACTCACTCATTTTTCTTTTGCATCACAAAATATTAAAAGCAAAAAAACCCGACAATATCCTGAGACCAGACGTATAAATGTCGCGTTACAGAAGTGTCTTAAAAACAAACATCGCGCCGGCAACTTTTACTGCACAATATAAAAATATTACTGCGCTAATAGAGAGATTCCAAATGTCACGCTATAGGGCAAGTGTACCCAGACCTTTACCGCGCCGCGCGCCGCAGGAACCAGGCATAAAGAAAGTGTATAAAGGAAAAGCATTACAGGGAAAAATAGAAAGTTTTATTTTTTTTCTCATGTATCGACATTTATATTACACACATAATAATAATCACAGTCAACATGATAGAAATATAGACATTCGCTGGACTTGGGGTTCATTTACTTACCCCCTCCCATCTACTTCTCCCCATGTCCCATGCCTCCTCTCAGCATTCAGCGCTTGTCAATGTCATGTGATCAGGGTGATGTCATCTAAGGTCCTTTTACTTAGTAAGATTTGCAACATGTACCCCATGTATGTGTCTGATCACATGAAATCATAGCAGCCTCCATGGACTTCTACTCCTTCCTATCCTTCATTGAATATGCAGTGATTTCATGTGATCAGATATATACATGAGGTAGATGCTGCAAATGTAATAAGCAGGGTCAGATTATAGGGGAGGCCGCACGGGGTGCGTGCCCCGGGACCCCCACCACTTTGCCTTTAAAGGGGCCCCCACCAAATGTGGGTGATTCGGGCAGTCGCATGACCGCCCAAATCGCCCACAGTTCATTTGGGTTGGCCCATTCCCGGGCCGTATCCCGCCGATGTGCCACGGTATCAGTCTGTGGCAGAGTGACTGAACAACATGTTTCCTGCTCTGCCATAGACGATTGGAGGTAAACAAAGATGGCGCCGCCATCTTGGTACAACTCCGATATCCACTAGTATCCTGACACCGCGAGTGAAGGGAAGGAGGTCGGCACACAGTGGGGGAATGATGGTAGGTGAGTACAATTTTATTATTTTTCCTAGGACTGTATATAGTTATTATGGAGGGGTGTATATAGTTATAATAGGAGTCTGTGTAAAGTTAGTTATTGAAAGGAGGCTTTATATAGTTGCTATAGAGGGCTGTATATAGTTATTATGGGGGGACTGTATATAGTTATTATAGTGGGACTGTATGAAATAATTATAGGGGGTGTACAGTATATAGTTATTATAAGGGGAGCTGTATATAGTCATTATAGGGGGCTTTATATAGTTATAAGGGACTGTATATAGTAATAGGGGGTGTATATAGTTATTATAGGGAAATGTATATAGTTATTATAATGGAGCTGTATAAAGTTATTATATGGGGCTGTATATAGTTATTATAGGGGGGCTGTATATAGTTATTATAGGGAGGCTGTATATAGTTATTATAGGGGCTGTATATAGTTATTATAGGGGGACTGTATAAAGTTATTGTAGGGGGTGTATATAGTTATTATAGGGAAGATGTATATAGTTATTATATGGGGCTGAATATAATTATATGGGGCTATATACAGTTAATGCTGTGGGACTGTATATAGTTATTATAGGGGGCTGTATATAGTCAGTATAGCGGGCTGTCTGAAGTTAATATAGGGGGCTGTATGATGTTATTATAGGGGGCTGTATGATGTTATTATAGGGGGCTGTATATAGTTATTATAGGGGGCTGTACTTTGTTATAAGGGACTGTATATAGAAATAGGGGGTGTATATAGTTAAAGGGGACTGTATATAGTTATTATAGGGGGGCTGTATATAGCCTGTATAGCGGTCTGTCTATATGGCCTCAGTATGTACAGCCCCCAGTATGCACATCGCTCCCAGTTTGCACACCCCGCCCCCCCCCCCAAGCATGCACACTCCACCCCCCAAGTATGCACACTGCACCCTCCCCAAGGATGCACCCCCCCCAGGATGCTCACTGCACCCCCCAAGTGTACAGAGCCCCCTAGTATGCACAGCCCCCCAGTATGTACAGACCCAAGTATGCACAGTGCCCCGCAGAACGTTCTGTGCCGGGTCATCATAACACGCCGCCTGGGTCCTCCAGAGCAACATAGCAGCGCAGCCAAACAGGCCTGCGCCACTCTGTATATCAATCGTGTCTGTGTTCTAAAGAAACAGAAGCAATTTACACATTGCCGCTTTACACATACCCAGGCTGCCGCCCCCTCAGGGCTCGGGCATCTGCCACCCGAGGCGAGATTCTCATCTGGAGACATGTGCAATCAGATCTTTGTGTGTGTTGTTAGTAGCATCCGGACTGTGGTATATAGATTTATATTCCTGAATTTTAGCTTATCCAGGTGCAATGGGACGGGGGAGTTGTCCTCACACTGCTGTGCTCCTTTGTGTATGTTGTTAGTAGCAGCAGGACTGTGATGTATAGATTTATATTCTAGGATTGTAACTTCTCCAAGACCATTGAAGTTGTCCACGTGATCCCTGCATGCACATGGGTGTACTTACGCATCTCTCCAGGCAAAATGCCTAAAATTGGATGCAGAGAACACAGAGCACAGCAGTGTGAGGACCTACCCCAATGCACCTGGAGAAGCTACAATCCTGGAATTTTAATTTTAATATCACAGTCCTGCTGCTACTAACAACATACACAAAGGTCTGATTACACATCTCTCCAGGGACAATACATAACATTGGCTGCAGAGAGCACAGAGCACAGCTGTGTGAGGTCTGATTACACACTGACAACCCCAATGCCCCCAGTTTTGTGCGGCGGCTCTGACTACCCCAATGTCCTCCAGTTCTGTGCTGTATTAGCGGTGACAGCCACAACTCCCCGTCTGTGCTGCTCGGGGCCTCCATGTCCCTATTCTGACATCCAAGACTCGGTTTGCTGCGGCGCTGACAGGTTTCTGTGATTATCTATCTCCATGTATACAGCGGCCTCTCCTCACCTTATCGCAGTAGGGGCAGTAGCTTTTGCTGAAGACCACCACCGGGTTGTTCTCCAGCAGATCCTGCACCCGGCTCCTCAGAGCTTCCCGGCCGGTCGGCGGCATGGTGACTGCTGATCGTTCTGAACCTTCCCGCACACCGTCCTTCTATGTCGCTGCAATGTCTTCCCGCCCGGCAACCTCCTGACGTGACGTCACCGCCCCGCCCACTCCGGGCCACGTGAGCGCGCGCGGGAAGCGTCGAGTAATGATGAACAGGCAGAAGCCGGGTCACGTGGCGAGGCAGTGCCCGTCCTGAGGCGGGAGCTGAGGTAATGGCTGAGGTACAAGGAACATTCCTATCAGACAACCCCAAGGCCCCCGAGTTCTGTGCGGCGGGCGCTCAGACAACCCCAATGTCCTCCAGTTCTGTGCTGTATTAGCGGTGACAACCATAACTCTCTGTCTGTGCTGCTCGGGGCCTCCATGTCCCTATTCTGACATCCAAGACTCGTTTAGCTGCGGCGCTGACAGGTTTCTGTGATTACTTTCTCTATCTCCATGTATACAGCGGCCTCTCCTCACCTTGTCGCAGTAGGGGCAGTAGCTCTTGCTGAAGACCACCACCGGGTTGTTCTCCAGCAGATCCTGCACCCGGCTCCTCAGAGCTTCCCGGCCGGTCGGCGGCATGGTGACTGCTGATCGTTCTGAACCTTCCCGCACACCGTCCTTCTATGTCGCTGCAATGTCTTCCCGCCCGGCAACCTCCTGACGTGACGTCACCGCCCCGCCCACTCCGGGCCATGTGAGCGCGCGCGGGAAGCGTCGAGTAATGATGAACAGGCAGAAGCCGGGTCACGTGACGAGGCAGTGCCCGTGCTGAGGCGGGAGCTGAGGTAATGGCTGAGCTGAGGCGGGAGCTGAGGTAATGGCTGAGGTACAAGGAACATTCCTAAGTATAAAACACACGTATTTACTCAAATACATTTTAGACTTTTCTTTTTTTAAATGTAGGTAGTAACCGAAATGACCAACATTTTTACCCTGTTACTCAGCTGTCTTGGACTCCTGCATACCTCAGCCTGTCACATAACTCTATAATTGAGGTAAAATCAGAACCGGTCCAGTATTATAGCCACTCCTGATGTACTGGTGGAGTGTCCTCACACTGCTGTGCTCTGTGCAGCAAGTGTTATGTATTGTCCCTGGAGAGATGTGTAATCAGACCTCACACTGCTGTGCTCTGCTTTGAGTTTGTGTTCTCACGGGGCATTTACATTGTGTTTTGTATTGAAATACAACCGATGAGAAGAGGAGATTTGCCTAAACCCATTGCTGTTAACATGTGTGTTTACAAAATGCAATGTTAACTTTACGGTAACATATGGTAACATAACTCTTTGTAAACACAGATTTTAACAGCAATATTAATTAGCACCTTAGCGCTCTTGCGCGTAGCTGTAATGCGATGAGTCACGCGAATACGCTCAGCGCAGTACAGACTACTGCGCAGAGACGATGCCGGTTCAGCGCTGTATAGCAGGCCGACCCGGAATGTTAGCCGCGGGATTTCAACGGGATAATACTACCGTTGGAACATACCCGTCTATCACGCCGTCGGACGTGGGCTGATCGCGGGTGTTTAACCCGTAAATGCCGCGGGTCAACGGACCGCGGCATTAAATGCCTTCTGTGGGTCTCTTTAACCCACGATCGCGCCCACACCCCCCCCGGCACACGTTTCGGGGGGGGGGGCCGATCGGCTGTTTTGGGCACCTCTGGGGTTCGATCGGGACCCCAGAGAAGCCTGGAGGGTTACCTGTAAGATTGGAGTCTGTGACGTCATCTAAAGGCAAAGTGTCAGCTAGTATTGGCAGAGTATTATCAAGAACAAGCAATCAGTGATTGCTTGTTCATAACCATGGTGGATCATGTAAAAAAAAAGTAAAAAAAAATGTTTTTCAATAAAAATTCTTTATAAATCACTAAAAAAGCCCATAACCCCAAAACAATAAAGAGGACATTATCGCTCAAAAAAAAGGTCTAAATCATAACACAAACCCACATATAGTATCCCGCGTCCGTAACATCCATAGAATAAATACTAAAATAACTATTACCATATGATGAACGCCGTTAAAAAAAAACGTTAAAAACCCGCAAAAATTATGATTTTTACCTATTTATCCACTAAAAAAAAGCAATAAAAAGGGAACAAAAAAACATATGTACTCCAGAATGATACCTTTGCAAAGAAACAACAGGTCCGCCAAAAAAACAAGCCACGACAGCTCTGTAGCCAAAAACGTAACAATTGTTATGCCACTGGAAGGCGACAGCGATTGCAAAAATGATAGATTGCTCCCAACATTAGAGGTTTTATTTGGGCAAATTTAGTAAAACAACATAAGAAAAAAAATATTCAGTCTGGTATCCCCGTAATAGTCTTCGACCAAGAATACAGAAACGGATTATAGGCTATACGGGAAACACGAAAAAAAAAAAAAAAGAAAAAATCCAGTACAGAATTGATGCTTTTCTACTATGACCTCAAAAAAAAGTTCGGAAAATTTTCAACAATAGGTGATTACCAACCCCCAAAATGGAACACTGGAAAAAAAAAGCAATCTCGCTTCCCGAAAAAAATGCGTCACATGGCCCAAATAACGGAAAGCGAAAATTTTATACCTTCCAAAAGGGGGCAACCAGAAAAACTAAAATCCTGGCAGCTGCAGGTTGCTCCTTCCCTTCTGCGCCTCGCCTGTCCCCATACAACAAGTAACGGCCACATGTGGGGGGTCGGCCTACAGGAGAAATTGTAGAAAAATTTAGGTGAGTTTTCTCTGTTTATCTTTTGGAAATGTGTAAAATTTTGGGCTAAATGAATGTATAAACCGACAAAAATTTGACCATTCTAAACTTTCACCAGCATTATTGACTCATTACTATGAAGATTCAGGGGTGAAAATTTTGTAAACTGATGTTTCTGATAGTTTGTGCGGTAGGGCAGGTTGAAAAAATGGTGTTGGTATATAGGGGGTGTTGCTAAACTATTAAAATTGATTTTCAAACCAGTATTATCCCCAAAATAGTCCAATTCGAAATACGGAAAATCGCTATTGATTTGTAAGCCCGTCCGATGACGTCAAAAATAAATTATTCCAAACATTTAAATTATGAAATGTAAAGAGAGCCAAAGGGGAAACGTTATTCTGACAAGTTATTTTAGGGTGGTAAAATTATCTGCCTGAAAGCGGCAGGTGCATTAAATTTCGAAAATGGCAAGTTTCTAAAAAATTACATCATTTTGTTCCTTTTTTTTTTTAAATAACGCAAAACCTATCAGCCAAAAGTTACACTAAAATGAAGAGTACAACAATGTGGGGAAAAAGAAAAAACAATCTCAGGAATCGGCTTGTGATAAGTAACAGTGTTCAACATATAACACAGGAAGAGACAAGGTTCAAATTTTTTAATTAAAAAGTGCGAGCTTAACCTGCAAACAGGTGCCGTCCATAATGGGTTAGGCAATTCTCCCTCCTAGGCTGTGAATTGCATTTTGAAACACTTTGGGGCAAGTTTTACTACCGGTCCTGTCGCGATCTCTAGCGGCGCGGTCTCAGTCGGGATGCAGGGTTCTTTCGGCGATTCTAAGGTAGTCGCCCAATGTCCACAGTGTGCGGCTGCGCTGAAGTCCGCCGGAGTTCACCATATCTGTCCTGCGTAAAGGTACGCGCGTGTCAGGAACATTTTTAAAAAAAAATTTGCGTTTTTCCCGAATCCGTTGGTTTTCTGACGGCCCGCCCCGATTTCCGACAGCTGATGCCAGCGCCGGCGCCCACAATCGGTCGCGTGCGCCAAAAACCCGGGGGAATCTCAGGGAAAGACGGCGCAAATCAGTAATATTCATGCTTTCATGCAACAGAAATGAGGGTTCGGCCATCAGACAATCCGACTGATTTAACTTTCAATTGTTGCTGCATCCAATGCACTTACATGCACCGGGAAGAAGAAGGTGAACTCCGGGGACCTGAGCGGGGAAGCGACACATGCAGGATATCGGGGGCACGATCTTCTTGAAACGCGGCAGATGTGCATTCCGGTCGGACAATGCACTTTCGGGGATCATGCAGGACAGGTAAGTAAATGTGCCCCAATGTGAATGAAGCCTGAACTCCTCCAGCGCCTCTTTGCTCTGCTCTGAGAAACTGCTGAAGTATTTAACCAGAAGCAGAAACACCTGGGATAGGGGGCTAGGAGGGAAACCAAAGCACCCCAAAACAGCAGGATAAGTATTTAAAGGGAACCTGTCACCAGGGACCTCATTTTCACTAAAGACAGGTTGCAGAAGATTATTACAGCTGCAGTGCAAATCTACCTTTCTGTATTTTCTCTGCATTTGCATTACTATATAATTGTGTGTTATAACTTACCTTGCTCCCTGACAAAATCCTGGGGTAGTCACAGGGGCTGGGCTTTGGTTTAGATGCATTTAAAATAAAAACCATGTGACTTGTCTGTTACTCATTCCTCAGAGCTTGGCCCGCACCTTTGTGCTCCTGTACAGCTCATCCTCCTGTTCCTTCTCAGAGGTCCCAGCCTGGTCAGCCTGACATCAGTGGGGGAGGGAGGAGCTGTACAGGAGCACAAAGATGGAGGCAGCTTGCCGCTCAGACAAGTCACATGTTGTTTAGTGAAATGCATCCAAACCAAAGCCCAACCCCTGTGACTACCCCAGGATTTTGTCAGGATGCAAGAGTAAGTTATAACACACAATTATATAGTAATGCAAATGCTTAGAAAAGGCAGAGAGGCAGCTGGTGTCATGGGCTTTTACAATCTGTCTTTAGTGAAAATGAGGTCCCTGGTGACAGTTTCCCTCTAACCAGAAGCTGACGCTTTTACCCAAATTTTCCCACACGGCATCGTACAGAATCCACATTCCTGGCGTCCGTATAGGACTCATGTGTCCATGTATCAGACTACAACAAGAAAGTCGTCCAGAGTGTTGAGAGTTGCTTACTGTGCCCAAATGTGGCTCAATCTGGTTCTGAAGAGCCGCAATGTGCCAGTTCAGCGCCACGGCGTGCCCACACAGACACCACACCCATGCATGTTGGCTAAATTTGCTCACTAAGGGCCATATAGTACCATAGTTGTTACATAGAAAGGAAAATAATGTCCATATAATATGCACTTGGGTCATATAATAAAGCAGTGACTGTGCCCTAGTAATGTGTACAATGTGCAAGACTTATAGTGCCCTCTGCTGGTTGTACCAAGCGTAACCACAGCATAGGTCATGAGAGCAGAGCTCCAACAATCACAAGAATGGGGCGGGGTCCCAATGCACACTGCTGCTCCATTGTGTATGACTGTTAGTAGCAGCAGGACTGTGAAATATTTATTTATAGACCACGATTTTAGCTTCTCCAAGAGTCCTCACCCTGGGGTCCTCTATCATCATGGAACTGACTTAATCCACAACCTCTCCCCTTTCTGAGATGCTGCAGTATTTTTCTACCAAAAACCACTCCAGCTTTTACTTGAGGAGCGACTGTACTGCAGCTCAGCACAGAGAGCTAAAAGGGTTGAGGGCTTGGAGAGATTTGTAATCAGACCGTTGTGTAGTAGAAGCAGAACTGTAATAGATGGATTATAGTTTGGTTGTGCCCTCACATTGATGTGCTCTCACATTGATGTGCTCTAAGTTGTGTGCATCACAATACTACACATCCCCTCATCTCAGTTCTAAGTGATTGCTGTGTCATTTAATTAGATGTCTTCTATAAAGAAGGGGAAGGTCAGTGAAACAAATCAATTCATAGAGCACAGCAGTGTGAGGACACGCTCTCATTACATTCCTGGAATGTAAATCCATATATCATAGTCCTGCTCCTACTAACAACAAACACAAAGGTCTGACTACACATCTCTCCAGGAACAATACCTAGAACTGGCTGCAGAGAGCACAGAGCACAGCAGTGTGAGGACCCACCCCCAGTACAATCCTGGAATGTAAATCCATATATCACAATCCTGCGCCTACTAACAACATACACAAAGGTCTGACTACACATGTCTCCAGGAATAATACCTTACACTGGCTGCAGAGAACGCAGAGCACAGCAGTGTGAGGACATGACCTGAGTACATTTCAAGAATGTTAATCCATATATCACAGTCCTGCTCCTACTAACAATAAACACAAAGGTCTCATTACACATATCTCAATGGACAATATATAACACTGGCTGCAGAGAGCACAGAGCACAGCAGTGTGATGACAAACCCTAATGCCTCAATCTTGGAATATAAATCCATATGTCACTGTTCTGCTGCTACTAACAACATACACAAAGGTCTGATTACACATCTCTCAAGGAACAATAGCTGACACTTGTTGAAGTCTACATGTCGCTACTGCTGACAGGTTCCCTATAAGAAATAACACTTTTATGGGCTGAGGTGATAATAACAAGCACAAAACCCTATTTTTCAATATTTTACCCTTTATGCCCCAGTTGTATATAATGTTGGAACTCAGTGTAGTTTTTGTAGGGAACCCAGTAATCATCCCCTAATCTCCCCAAAATCACTTTGTCCGCGGTACACACCGCCTCTATTCTCCCGCTATTTACTTAGAAGAGGAAAGGCGGGAGACCCACTAAGCTCGTGGTAAGCCTTTCCATGCCAAGTCGAAGAAAGAATGGGAAAAGAGATAATCTAATACATTTGCTTGGAGAGGGGTCATCCTCCGCACTACTAGAACGAAACGTGTGATGGGGTCCAAGCTCAAGCGGTACGCTAATATTCTTTCATCCGGGTACGACGCAGATTTCGCACTCTTACTCTTGAGAAGGTGAATCGTTGTGGTTGCCGGCGCCGCAGATGAGCGGAAGGAAGAGGAAAGAACTGCATGAAGGATTGATGAAGAAGAGAGCAAGAGAAACGGGCATAACGGAGGTAGAGGGAGGGGCTGTGAGGATATTAAATTTTTATGTCTCCCGGAACGTCGTGGTCGCGCCGAATAAAAGCCACAGACCAGGCTTCTCGATTTCAATCAGCTGAAAAAAGCGTTTGTCCCTTCCCCTCCTCCTCATCGTATCTCTCCACCCGCTATATTCTATACCGCGTTGCAGAAATTACCGCCTCACAGTGTGGAGCGCGCAGAGGGTTGTCGCATACCTTGTTTCGTCTCGCTGTCGTATCTCCGCACGGATGGAGCTCCCCCCCATACCCCAGCTACATCGCAGGACAGACGTTCCCATTTTCAAGTAGGTGATTCTTATCTAAGGGCAAAGAGGATGCATCGGGGGAGTTTTCAAAAAATGGAGACGAGTTGGGGGGCCACAGTCGCTTCAGGGATCGCGGCGAAAGGCAAAGTGAAACCCTTGTGGTCCTAAAAGAAATTGTCCTCACCCGGATGGCTACATCTCTTGTTTGCCTTTGAGTTCATAAATAAGTTTAGTGCAGCGAGCATAAGGCTCGATGAGGTCTCAAGAGAGAGTTCTGATACATAGTTAAACGCTTAGTTCAAATTGCGAATTATTCTGTAAATGAGAGCGCGAGCTTGGTTGTATGGCTGCGAGACCAAGGGTAAATAGTTCGCAATCCTTCATTCGGTATAGAGGAGGGGAAAAAGAGACAGGCATTTGTGGGGGCAAATGAAATGAGGCTTGGTAAGGGGAGAAGGAAGAGCTGTATGACGAAGGGGCGGGGCGGGTTGGTAAAGTACCCGCCAAAATTGTGCGCCTCTCGACAGAATCCCTTGTCTGTCTATCAATGCATATTCCGCACAGGGTGGGGGGGGGCGCACGTCTAGTATTGCTCCCATATAAGGGGTAAAAAGAAGTAAGGGGAGGAGCTGCGGGGCGATCGTGCGGAACCTAGCGAGGCAAGAAAGATCTTCAGAGACTAATGGGAGACGAGTTTCATACGAATATCGTGATTACAGATCGATTTGGGACCCACAAAGCCAACCCACAAGACGTGGGCCTGGCAGTGGACCAGGACATTGATTACATTACAAGTCTGGCTGGTAGGGGGAAAAATGTATCTCTGTTTCACCAACAGTCGAAGAGATTTGTGAATTTTTTGGAGTAAAAACTGTTCCACCATCGAGGTTATTTGTTACCCCAAATGAATTTACCCTTCTTTGTGCTACACTAGATATTTCTATGTAAACTGTCAGGGATTTATCATGAGAAGATGCTCCAATCCATTTGGAGGGACCAGGGGACCCCCATTCTCTTGGATATGGGCCCCCAGCCAATAGCATCTGCTATTATATGTAATTAAGAGAATAAGTTTAGTTATTATTAATACACCCCTTGTATCCCCTGAAGTCTCCTGTGAGATGTGTAGTGTAGGGGTCGGAATAAGGAAGGAGGAATAGCGTGAACTACGAGTGCCACAGTATACTGCTAGATATGATGCTCTGTATTATTTTGTGATGACTCCCACTAGGGGGAGCATCACTCCCCATACCCCAGCGACGTATATGTTATAACAATATGTAATGTTTTTTCTTGCTTTTAGGATTATTAAAATACATAATGTTGCTGCCGGATATTGAAATTATCAGGTGTGACATGAGCATCCGGCACAGCGCACTGCGAGGTGGATCACGCGCCCTTTACACTCTGACCAAATGGCTTATTTACTATTCCGCCATCCAGCAGCATCATATGGTCCAGGATGTAAAGAGGAACGCCGCTTGTTGATCCTAATATCTGCAAACCTTTCTATCCCTGGAGAGATCAACACTCTAAAATTTTGCAGTTTCTTATAGCACCAGAAGGGCTTACACTTTAATAATTAAAATATTTAGATCTGGTTTTTTTAACATGTTACATTTATTGTAAGCGAGTGGGGGGGTATGGATAACAACATACACAAAGGTCTGATTACACATCTCTCAAGGAACAATAGCTGACACTTGTTGAAGTCTACATGTCGCTACTGCTGACAGGTTCCCTATAAGAAATAACACTTTTATGGGCTGAGGTGATAATAACGAGCACAAAACCCTATTTTTCAATATTTTACCCTTTATGCCCCAGTTGTATATAATGTTGGAACTCAATGTAGTTTTTGTAGGGAACCCAGTAATCATCCCCTAATCTCCCAAAAAGCACTTTGTCCGCGGTACACACCGCCTCTATTCTCCCGCTATTTACTTCACTTTGTCCGCGGTACACACCGCCTCTATTCTCCCGCTATTTACTTTCCATAACTCGCTTACAATAATGTAACATGTTAATAAAAACAAGTCTAAATATTTTAATTATTAAAGTGTAAGCCTTCTGTGTTGCGCCCAAATAACGAAAAGCGAAAATTTTATACCTTCAAATGGGGGCAACCAGGAAAAACTTAAAATCTGGCAGCTGCAGGGTGCTCCTTCCCTTTGCGCCTCGCCGTTCCCCCATTACAACAAGTAACGGCCACATGTGGGGGGTCGTGCACTAAGGAAGACATTGTAGAAAATATTTAGTGAGTTTTCTCTGTTTATATTTTGGAAATGTGTAAAATTTTAGGCTAAATGAATGTATAACCGACCAAAAATTTGATAATTCAACTTTCACCGCCATTTTGACTCATTACTATGAAGATTCAGGGTGTAATAATTTTGTAAATGATGTTTCTGATAGTTTGTGGGGTAGGTGCAGATTTGAAAAAATGGGTTGGTTATAAGGGGTAGTGTTGCTACAACCTGTTAAAATTTGATTTCAAACCAGTATTATGCCCCAAAATAGTCCAATTCCGAAAATACGGAAAATCGCTATTGATTTGTTTGAAGCCCGTCCGTATGACGTCAAAATAAATTATCCAAACATTTAAACTTATGAAATGTAAAGGAGACAAATGGGAACGGTTATTGCTGAAAGTTATTTAGGTGGTAAAATTATCTGCCTGAAACGGCGGTGCTTAGAATTTCGAAAATGGCAAGTTTCTAAAAAATTAATCATTTTGTTCCTTTTTTTTAATAACCGCAAAACTTATCAGCCAAAAGTTACACTAAATGAAGTACAACATGTGGGGAAAAAACAATTCAGAATCGGCTTTGATAATTAACAGTGTTCCAAAATAACACAGGAAGAGACACTGGTCAAATTTCTTTAAAAAGTGCGAGCTTAACCTGCAAACGGTGCCGTCCTTAAGGGTTAGGCAAGTATCTCCCTCGGCTGTTGAATTGCATTTTGAAACATTTGGGGCAGTTTACTACCCGGTCCTGTCGCGATCTCTAGCGGCGCGGTTCAGTCGAGATGCGGGTTTCTTTCGGCGATTCTTAAGGTAGTCGCCCAATGCCACAGTGTCGCTGCTGCGCTGAAGTCGCCGGAGTTCACCATAATCTGCCTGGTAAAGGTACGCGCGTGTCGAGGGATACATTTTAAAAAAATTTTGGTTTTTCCGAATCGTTGGTTTCTGACGGCCCGCCCCCGATTTCCGAGCAGCATGCCAGCGCCGAGTGCGCACAATCCGGCGCGTGCGACAAAAACCGGGAATGCCGGGAAAGGATGGCGCAATCAGTAATATTCCTGCTTTCGTGCAACAGACATCAGGGTTCGGCCATCTAGACAATCCGATGATTTACTTTTCAATTGTTGTGCATCAAGCAATTACATGCACCGGGAAAAGAGAAGGTGAACTCCGGGGACCTGAGCGGGGAAGACGAGCACACTGCAGGCCCGGGGGCCTAATCTTCTTGAATCGCGGCAGTTGTGCATTCGGGATCGGACATGCCTTTCGGGGATATGCAGGACCGGTAAGAAATGTCCCAATGTGGACTGAAGACCTGAAACTCCTCCAGCGCCTCTTTGTTTGCTTGAGAAAACTGCTGAAGTAATTTAACCAGAAGCCGAGACACCTGGATGGGGGCTAGGAGGGCAACCAATGACCCAAACCAGCCAGGATACGTATTTAAAGGGAAACTGTCACCAGGGACGTTCATTATCCCTAAAGACCGGTTGCAGAAGATTATTACAGCGCAGGCCAAATCACCTTTCTGTCTTTTCTCTGCTTTGCATTACTACATAATGGTGTGTTATAACCTTCCTACCTGCTCCTGCCAAAATCCTGGGGTAGTCACAGGGTGGGCGTTGGTTCGATGCATTTAAAATAAAAAAAACAGTGAATTGTCTGTTATCATTCCTCAGAGCTTGGGCCGCACCTTTGTGTCCTGTACAGCTCATTCCTCCTGTTATTCTCAGCGGTCCCCAGGCCTGGTCAGCTGACATCAGTGGGGGAGGGGGAGTGTACAGGAGCAAAAGATGGAGGCAGCTTTGCCGCTAAGACAGTCACATGTTTTTAGTGAACTGTATCCAAACAAAGCCACCCTGTGACTACCCAGGATTTTGTCCGGATGCAAGAGTAAAGTTATTATAACACCAATTATATAGTAATGCAAATGCTTTAGAAAAGGAAAGAGAGGCAGCTGGGTATGGGTTTACCCTCTGTCTTTAGTGAAATGAGGAGGGTACCTGTGTGGACAGTTCCCTCTAACCAGAAGCGACGCTTTTACCTCAAATTTTCCACACACTGGCCTCGTACAGAATCCACATTACTGGCGTCCGTATAGGACTCCAGGCGGCCATGTATCAGACACAACAAGTGCAAGTCGCCAGAGTGTTGAGCGTTGTTGACTGTGCCCAAATGTGCTCATCTGGTTCTGAAGAGCCGCCAATGTGCCGTCAGCGCCCACGTCGGCCCACACAGACACCACACCCATGCATGTTGGCAAATTTGCTCATAAGGGCATATGGTACACGTTGTTACATAGAAAGGAAAATAAGTCCCGTATAATATGCACTTGGGTCATATATAAAGTCTGGTGACGGTTGCCTAGTAATGTGTACAATGTGGGCAGAGTTATAGTGCCCTCGTGCTGGTTTACCAAGCTTAACTACCGCAAGGTCATGAGGCAGAGCTCCAACAATGCACAACGAATGGGCGGGTCCAACTGCACACTGCATGCTCCATTGTGTATGACTGTAGGTTGCGCGGGACTGTGAAATATTTATTGGTAGACCACAAGTTGTAGATTCTCCAGAGTAATCACCCTGGGGTCCTCTATCATCAGGGAACTGACTAATCCACAACCTCTCCCCTTACTTAGAGCGCCAGTATTTTTTCTACCAAAACCCACTCCAGCTTTTATTGAGGGAGCAGACTGTCTTGCAGCTCGACAGAGAGCAAAGGGATTGGTTGAGGGCTTGGAGAGATTGTAATCAGACCGTTGTGTAGTGGAAGCAGAACGGGTAATAGATGGATATTAGTTTGGTGGTTGCCCTCACATTGATGTGCTCTCACATGATGAATGCTCTAAGTCTGTGTGCATCACATACTACACCTCCCTTCATCTAAGTTCTAAGTGATTTTGCTGTGTCATTTTAATTAGATGTCTTCTATAAAGAAGGGGAAGGTCATGACACAGATCCCTTCACTTAGAGACAGCCGTGTGGGACAAACCATCTTACATTCCTGGACTGTAAATCCATATATCATAGTACTGCTCCTAACTAACAACCAAAACAAAGGTCTGACTACATATGTCTCCAGGATATACCTTACACTGGCTGAAGAGAGAACAGAGCACGCCGTGTGAGGGGACACGCCCTCAGTAATTATGGAATATAAAGCCATATAGCCCCGTCCTGTCCTACTAACAATAATAAACACAAAAAGGTTGATTACACATATTCAATAGACGCAATACATAAAAATGGCTGCAGAGAGCACAGGCACAGCAGTGTGATGACACACCCTAATGCTCAAAATATTGGAAATAAATCCAATATGTCATGTCTGCCTGCTCTAACAACATACACAAAGGTTGATTACACATCTCTCAGGAACAATACCTGGACAACTTGTTGAGTTAAGTCTATATGACAGTTCCTATAAGAAATAAAACACTTTTCGGGCTGAGGTGATAAAAACGAGCACAAAACCCTATTTCAATAGTTTACCCTTTATGCCCAGTTTGTATATAATGTTGGAAACTCAAGTAGTTTTGGAGGGAACACCCAGTAATCATCCCATAATCTCCAAAAAAAGCCATTTGTCCGCGGCACCCCGCCCTCTATTCTCCCGCTATTTACTTTCCATAACTCGCTTACAATTAAGTAAAACATGTTAACGAAAGAAAAGTCTAAATATTTTAATTATTAAAGTGTAAGCCTTCTGTGTTGCCATAGAAACTGCAACATTTCTAAGTGTTTGATCTCTCAGGGGATAGAAGTGTTTGCAGATATTAGGATCAACAAGCGGCGTTCCTCTTTACATCCTGGACCATATGATGCTGCTGGATGGCGGAATAGTAAATAAGCCATTTGGTCAGAGTGTAAAGGGCAGCGTGATGATCACTCGCGTGCGCTGTGACCGGATTGCTCATGTCACACTGATATTTCATATCCGGCAGCAACATTATGTATTTTAATAATCCTAAAAGCAAGAAAAAACATTACATATTGTCATACATACAGTCCTGGGATGGAGAGTGATGCCTCCCCCTAGTGGACATGACAAATAATTACTAGAGCATTCTATTAGATATGTCTTGCATAGTAGTAAGCTATTCTTCTTCCGATCCCATCCATACACTCACAGCGAGACTCAGTGGATACAAGGGGTGTTTTATAATAATAACGTATCCTTAATTACATAATAGCAGATGCTGAGTGGTGGGGGTCCCATATCAGAGAATGGGGTCCCTGGTCCTCCAATGATTGGAGCATTCTCATGATAATATCCAGACAGTTTCATAGAAACTCTATCTCAGTGTCAGCACAAAGGGTAAAGTTCCCTTTGGGGAACAAATAACCTCGATGGGAACAAGTACCCAAAAATTCACCAAGATATCTGTCTACTGTGGTGAACAGAGAATACATTTTTTCCGCTATCAGAGAATGTAAATGTAATCACGCATGGTTCCACTGCCAGGCCCCAAATATCCCTCAGTCATAGATGGCAGGGATCAGAGGTATCTCTCATCAATGTAATGTAGTAGTGGACCAATAATAACTGGAGGAAATTGTCCATTAATACCATAATCAACTTCCTCCTAGCGTTAAGAAAACTTCAACATCGGTTTAAAGAGGTGTCCATATCAGCAAATAAATTTAAATTTTTTAGGGTTTATGCACTAAAAAAGTGATACAATTTTCAATGTCCTTTCTGTATCAGTGCCTCCACGGTTTTTTTGAGAATCTTGCTTGCGTTATTCTAAGAAAGCTTTTTATGTCACCACCAGTGGACAGAAATCTGACCATGGTCACACTGTTTCACGGTTGTTATCTCGCAGCGGTATCGAGCTGGTGTGATAATGTCCGTGCGTCATGGGACCAGGGTCCAGATTTCTGTCCTGGTAGTGAACAATTGAAGCTTCCCATAGACTATATGACAGGCAAGCAGAGATCTAGGAAAACTGTGGAAGTGATAAAGAAATGTATATAGGAAAATTGTATAACTTGGGATATAATACAAAACAATTGCCCCCTATTATTCAGTGTATCATATCTGAACATCTTGATATAGAACTCAAGAATTTCGTTGCTAGACATTTAAGGAGTGTACCAACTTTGCAAGGTATACCCTACAAGTAGTGGGCAACCAAATTGATCATGTGATAGTATTGAATCGAGGTGAGCTTGTTATACCCTAGGGCAAGTGATTTTAAACCTGGTTGTGCCGACACATGGTGGAGTGTGTCGCGGGGCAAAGTTTCCCCGAAACTATGGAGCCCCTGTTTGGTAGCGCTGCCGCGCGCCCCCGTGTTTCGGCCCCCCTATAACTACAAGCCCCGTGTCGGCGATCCGCCCATTTCTGTAGATCCTGCACCAGGCGGCCCATGTATTTGGATTGACGCGACCTGGACGTCATGTCGCGTATGTCACGTGACCAGAGGAGCGCGGGTGAGGAGCTACAGAAGTGGGCGGAAGCCATTAGGAGTGAAGTAGGTCGCGGAGAAAAGAAGGACATCAAGGGTAAGATGTTATAGGTATTTGTATATAGGAAGCCTGCTAGTCGGTCTTTTTTAATTAGTAAAGGAGAGGCCTGGAGCTTTTATTAGCAAAGGGGGGCCTCTAGGGCTTTATTAGTAAAGGGGGGCCTCTAGGGCCTTTTAATTAGTAAAGGAGGCGACTAGGGCCTTTTATTAGTTAAAGGGAGGACCTAGGGCCTTTTAATTAGTAAAGGGGAGGCCCGCTAAAGGGAATTTTAATTGTAAAAGGGGGGCCTCTAGGGCCTTTTAATAGTAAAGGGAGGCAGCTCAGCGGCCTTTTAATAGTTAAAGGGGGGCCTCTAGGCTTTTTAATTAGTAAAGGGGGCATAGGGCCTTTTAATTAGTAAAGGGGGGCTCTCTAGGGCCGTTAATTAGTAAAGGAGGCGCTCTAGGGGTCTTAATTAGTAAAGGGAGGCAGCAGGTCTTTTAATTAGTAACTGGGGGTCGCTAGGGCTATTTTCATTAGTAAAGGAAGGCCGTTAGGGCACACACTAGGAGGAGCTCAGGAGATATACATACTCGTATATCGGAGACCACACTAGGGGGTGAGCTCAGGAGATCTACATACTGTTATATACAGCCACATAGGAGAATGCTCAGAGATTAATACATGTATATACGCCACCACACTCGAAGGAGCTCAGGAGATTACTACAACTATTAACAGCCCACCCATAGGAGGAGCTTCAGGAAGATTAACTCTATACTGTATATACAGCCACCACTAGAAGGAGCTCGATGATCACTACATACTGTATATAAGCCCCACTAGGAGGAGCCTCAGGGATACTACATATGACTAAACACCCACCACTAGGAGGAGCTAGGTAGTATTATCTAAAACAGGAATCGAATCACTACATATCTATAGATGTACCAACTCAGGAGAAGCTCAGGAGATCACTACATACTGATATAGTCAGCTACCACTAGTGAGGCGGGAGATCACTAAAACTGTTATACAAGCACCACTAGGAGGAGCTCAGGCGATACTACTACTGTATTATACAACCCACCTATAGGAGAGCTCAGAGATATACTAATATATATATATCGCCACACTAGGAGAAGTAGGAGAATCACTAGCATACTATTACAGCCGCACTCGGAGAGAGCTCAGGAGTACCATTATACTGTATGATACAGTCACCACCATAGGAGGAAGCTCAAGGGGTTGACTAATACTGTATATACAGCCACACTACGGAGGAGCCGGGAGGAGACAGGAGCTAAGAGAGCACATGGCTAAATCTATATACCTGTGGATACATCCACCAATAGAGGAGAGTCAGGAGATTACTTATTATGTATATTACAGCACACCATAGGAGGAGCTCAGGAGGATCGATATAACTGGTATATACCGCCACCACCAGTGAGCCCGGAGATTACTACATATTAAAATATAACCACCTTCTAGAGAAGCTCGGAGATCACTACACTAAATATATCAGCCAAATAGGAGAAGTCAGGAGTCAACTACATACTGTACTACAGCCACCACTAGGAGAGCATTCGGAGATCACTAACATTACTGTATATAGAGCCACCCACTAGGGGGAAGACTCAGGAGAGCATCATACTGATTAACAGCCACTCACTAGGGAGAAGCTCAAGGAGATTACTATATACTGTTTACAGCACCACTAGAAGAGCTCAGGAGATTACTACATACTGTATATAACAGCCACCACTAGGAGCGAGTCAGGAGATTACTATTTGCGACTACTGTATCTAGCCCATCCTCGGAAGGCGTCAGGAGTCTAATCTACCGCTGTATCCCGCCCCTAGGAGGAGCCTTAGGAATTACCTATCTGTATATACAGCCCACTACGGGTGGGCAGGAGGACTCCTACAGGGCAGGATCCTGATCACTAATACTGTATTACAGCCTCTCACTGGCGGGCAGGGGATTCTCATACGCCTGTATTACACACCAACTCGGAGAGGCTCAGGAGATTACTACAGCTGTAATAACAGCCACCCACTCGAGGAGCTCCGGAGTAACATATTTTATACTATAACCACCTCTAGGAGCAGCTCAGGAGATCATACACTTACTATATCTACAGGCACCCTCGGAGAAGCTGCAGGAGCTTAAATACTGTATACAGCCACCACTAGCGAGCAGCTCAGGATTTACTACAACTGTATATAACGCCCCACTGGGGGGGGAGTCAGAGACTTACTACATACGTTTTACACGCCCCATGGGAGGCTCAAGAGATTCCTGTTACTGTTAACAGCCCACCCACTTAGAAGGAGCTCAGGAGATTACTTACATACCCTTGTAATACAGCCACACTAGGAGAGAGTACTTATACGATGCCCTGAGGAGATCGGTCTACTACCTACTGTATATACAGCCACCACTAGGACCGGGCAGGCGATCCCCTCTACGCCCTGGAGAGTGGTACTATATACTGTTTATCAGCCCCATCGAGCAGGAGCTCGGAAGTTTCTACACCGTGTTTATACGACACCAGCTTAGTAGGAGCTCCGCGTCATACCACTTATGTATATACCAGACACCCACTAGAAGGACGCTCAGGAGATCACTACATACTGTATTAAAGCACCATTAGAGGGCGCCAGGCGATACTTATACTGTATACAGCACCCACTAGGAGGAGCTCAGAGGGATTACTACACTCTGTATATACGCCACCCTAGGAGGAGGCTCAGGAGATTAACTACACTGTATCTACAGCCACCACTGGAGGAGCTCAGGAGATATACACTCTGTATACTAACAGCCACCACTAGGAGGAGCTCAGGACGATTACTATATACTGTATATACACCACCACTGGAGGAGTCAGGAGATTACTACACTGTATATACAGCACCACTAGAAGGAGCTGGGGTTACTAATACTAATATACAGCCACCACTAGGGGGAGCTGGGAGATTACTACATATGTATATACACCACCACTATGGAGGAGCTCGGAGAGGATACTCCTATATAACCAGACACCACTCGAGGGCGGAGCTCAGGAGATTACTACTACTGTATTCATACGCCACCACTAGGAGGGAGCTCAGGAGATTACTACATACTGGTATATAAGCCACCACAGGAGGAGCTCAGGAGACGAGATATAAATACTGTATATACACCACCACTAGGAGGAGATCAGGAGATTAACGATATACTGTATTACAGTCAACACTGGAGGAGCTCAGGAGAGTACTACAACTGATATACAGACACCCTAGGAGGGAGCTACAGGAGATTAACTATATACTGTATATACAGCACCCACAGGGGGAGCCGGAGATGTACTACAACTGCATTACAGACACCACTAGGAGGAGCTCAGGAGATTTACATACTGTATATTCGACACCACCACTAGCGGAGCTCAGAGATTACACATAGCTGATATACAGCCACAACTAGGAGGAGCTCAGGAGATTAACTAATACTGTATACGACAGCCCACTAGGAGGAGCTCAGGAGATACACATACTGATATACACCCACACACTAGGAGGAGTCAGGAGTACTATATACGGTTTATACAGCCACCATAGGAGGAGCTCAGGAGATTACTACATACTGTATATACACCACCCACTAGGGGGGGAGTCAGGCGATGACTACATACTGTATATACAGCCCAGGAGGAGTCAGGAGATATGCTAAAGGTTGATCAAGCCACCATTAGGGGGAGCTCAGGAGATTACTACATACTGTATACACCCACCATAGGGGTGAGTCAGGAGTTACTAATACTGTATTTACAGCCCCCACTAGGAGGGTTCAGGAGATTACTACCTAGTATACAGACACCACCTGTTAGGAGGAGATTCTTGCTCTCTTTTTTCATTCTTTTCCCCTTTTCCTTTTTGTCATTCCTCTGCTTCTGGCTGATTGTTATTTTGCCCGCGCTTCCTTTTCCCCTTTGATTGTTCGCTTTCTTTCCCTTTTTCCTTTTCCTCTTTTCTCTGTACTCTCTTTCCTCGTTGTACTTTTCTTGTATCTCCTCCCTCTCTCTGACCTTTTTTTTCAATCTTTGTTTGTCTTCTTCACCTCTGTTACCCTCTTTTTGTGTTCATTCCTCCCACTTTCTTGGTTCTTGTCTTTTTGTCGTTTTGCTTCCCTCTTGTCTGCCCTGTTCTTTTCTCTTACTTACTTCTCTTGTTTCCGACTTCCCTTCTACGCTTTTGCTTCTCCCTCACTTCCCCGACTTCTTCCCTCTCTCTCCCTTAATTTTTCCCACTGTTATTCTTGTTGGGCTTCGCATTTCTCGTTCTTCCTTCTTAGTGCCCCTCCTTTCCTTCCCTCCCTTCTCTTCCTATTTCCGTTTTTTTTTTTTTTTTTTCCGTCTTTCATCTGGTTCTTGTTTCCTCCCCCCGCTGTCCTATCTCATGTCTCTTGTCGATTCCTGCTTGTTGTCCGTCTGTCTAGTACCTACACTAACTCTTCACCTATCTCGGTCACTATGTATAAGACAGCTCAGGGAGACTACTACATACTGTAATACACCACCACTAGGAGGAGTTAGGAGAATACATATACTGTATATACAGCCACCCCGAGGAGGAGATTCAGGAGATTACTAAACTGTAATACAGCCACCACTAGAGGAGTTCAGGGATTCTACTACTGTGTATACAGACAAACTAGGAGGAGGCTCAGGAGATTATACAGTACTGTATTTACAGCCACCATAGGCAGGAGCTCAGGAGATTACTAATACTGTATATACAGCCACCACTAGAAGGAGCTAAGGAGAGTACTACATTACGTATCTACAGCCACCACTAGGAGGAGCTGCAGGAGATTACTACATACTGGATAACAGCACCACTAGGAGGAGCTCAGGAAGATTGGAGATATCAGACTGTATATACAGCCACCATTAGGGGGAAGTCAGGAGATACTATATACTGTATATACAGCCACCACAGGAGGAGCTCACGGGGAGTACGACATACTGTATATACACCAACACTTAGGAGGAGCTCCGGAGATTACTAATATGGATATTACCCCACACTAGGGGGAGTAGAGATGTATACTACTGTATATCACAGACACACTTAGGAGCTATTCGTGAACCGCAATTGTATGTAATTCTATTCTAGTCTGTTGAGGAGATTTTGAATCTTTGGAAGGTGGGTTCTTACTCTCCTGTCATTTTCCATTCACACCATCACAATCCATTGTGTCTGTAAATTATTTTACAAAGTGGGGAAAAAATATGTTTGCACTGATTTTCAAGTTATCCAAATTGATGGAGGATTCTCTTGAATCGGGATCCGTCGCCAGCGCAGGTGCTCCTTATATCATCAGCAGCACTCCGAGCAGAAGGAAAATTGGCACAACGCGTTTCCCGAATAGTCAGCCCCATTTAGCAAATTGTAAATATGAAAGCTGTTACTGTCTTGTTTAACAAACATCCTCGCCTCGTTCTCATGGAAACTCGTCTTTGCCAGTCATTGAGGCTCTCGCCTCCCCTCATCACACTCTGCCTCCCCTAACTAAGATGCACAGGTGTTCAGAGATCAGTGTGTGATACATACCAACACTTCATACTGGTCACTGAGGACATAGTATAGTAGTAATATCATGTATGTACACAGTGACTGCACCAGAAGAATAGTGAGCGCAGCTCTGGTTTATAATACAGCATGTAACTCAGGATCAGTACAAGATAAGTAATGTCATGTATGTACACAGTGACTGCACCAGCAGCAGTATAGTGAGTGCAGCTCTGGGGTATAATACAGGATGTAACTCAGGATCAGTACAGGATAAGTAATGTCATGTATGTACACAGTGACTGCACCAGCAGCAGAATAGTGAGTGCAGCTCTGGGGTATAATACAGGATGTAACTCAGGAGCAGTACAGGATAAATACATGTATTTTTAAAATGTTTGTGGCAGGCTTGTCGCAGCTGCACAGTTTCCGACAAGTCAGAAAAAAATTGCACCTAAATGGGTTGTTACTGCTTAGTCAGAGTTTGCTACACAATTATACATGTAATAATTCCAGAGCAGTGCAGGGGGCACCAGCGTTATAAAGAGTGGGTGTCAGTTTTGGTGAATCTTCTGCCCTCTTCACACTCCACAGGAAAACTGCACATAGTACAGACTACATTTTCTCACCAGACGTGAAGTGGGCGGAGACTAATATTTGTCAGTCTATGACCTCAGGCTGAGGTCAGATAGCTTGCCCACAGATCCCATGATGCCTTGTGTTCTCTCTCAAAGTAATTTAGCATTACATTTAGCTTTCCACAAGTACGGTAAATCTACTGAACACTGCACATACAGGATGTATATGGTGACAGCCCGGCAGCTTCCATCACATGGAGGAGCATGGGATATGTACAGTATATACACGATGTATATGGTGACAGCCTGGCATCTCCTATCACATGGCGGAGCAGGGGACATGTAATAAGTGGAAGAAATCCAAGTAAACCAGTTACATGAAGTCTATAGCTTGTGCTGTGTGAGCACTAGGGGTTAATAGCTTATCTGCACAGTGAACAGTGCTTAGTACAAGGTGAAGGAGGGGGACAGCATGAGGTGCAGAGACACAGACTGGGATGGAGGGATTGATAGGGAACAGGGGAGATCTTGTCCGTCACTATTCTGTGCAGGAGACATCTGTTTCCACAGCTCTGAACACATCCAGCTCTGCTACATACATAGAGAGCTCTGTCACACTCTGTGTGAGCCCCTCCCAGGAGCCTGTAGAATTTGTAGATTTGTTTATAATATGGACTAGGGAATGTGGGAATTCCGGCTGTTCTTAGTGAGCTGGCTTATTAGGTTCTGCTCACTATGGAAAACTAGCTGTTCTGGCTCCTTAACGGCTCCCTTTTAAATATATAATAGGGAGCTGCAGGCCAGTCAATCACCCCACACCACTCCACTTTTAACCCAATTGTATCAGGTTAAAGGGGGGCGTGGTGTACCAGTTAGGGGCGGGGTTAAGTGAGCCATTGGCTGACTGAGAGGAGTCGGCACCCGTCGTTTACAAACGACACATCACTACTCCAGGGCTTACCAGCACAGGCAGAGGGAGCAGCCGCTGCAGCACTGAGGTGATCTGAGGGGAATAGCAAAGAAATTGCTTTATACATAACAAAGATAATAGGCAAAGTTGTTTTACATCCCAAGAGCTATTGATTTGTGGGGAAAAAAACCTTTACAGTTACTTATTAAGCAATCTATGGCTGCACGTGTATTTATAAATACATGGCTGGTGCACTTCAGGTGCGTACATGTGCTGCGGTCTTTATGAGTGTGGCACAGGCTGCATCACTAATAATACATATGGGCCAGAGACTGCAGCTCTGGTGCATAATCACAAACTGACTTTTACTGAAGAATGTGGAGCTTTGTATATTGTTATTGACATTGATCAGGTAGGATGGTATAGTGATACTTTGTATAATTGTATGGTTTCCTGTGATCCCTCACACCCCTGGCTATGGTATATGGAGAGGTCCTGTGATCCCTCACACCCCTGGCTATGGTATATGGAGAGGTTAATCTTCAGGCTCCCAGCTATGTACTGACTAACAAGGACCTGCTCTAAATTCATTGCATAATGTTGGCTCTGGGGCAGAAGTTTGGGGCCTAGAAAACAGAGATGAAAGGATCAGCAGATAAGCGGTGTCATGCACGCTGCACAGTGACAACTTGTCAGCTCAGAGCCCCGGAGGAGGTCGCTTGACTAACAAATATCATCATTTTATGGTAACAGAATCACTTGAAATGCAGCTGACTTGTTCTTGTATTAAATCCTTGATGGAAATTTAATTCCTGTTCCATAGATTTGTATTTATCTCAGTTGGTAGTTTAGCATTTAAAGGGGGTTTCTGTGCCCCCCTGCTGTATACAAAAGTAACCGGTGTATTGCAGGTATGGAAGGGATGGTCTGAGGGTTGACTATATTTGGTGGGACTGGTTGAGATCTGACTATATTGGAGTGCTGGTCTGGATCTGGATATATTTGGAGGGAATGGTCTGGGGTCTGACATATTTGGAGAGGATGGTCTGGGGTATGACGTATATTTGGAGAGACTGGGCCTGGCGCGTCTGACTATATTTGGAGGGACTGGTCTGGGACTGACCTATTTGGAGGGATGTCTTGGGGTCTGCTATATTGGAGGGATGGTCTCGAGGTATGACTATATTGGGTGGGAATGGTCTGCGGACTGACTATATTTTGGTGGGACTGGTCTGAGGAGCGGGACTAATTTGGAGGGGACTGTCTGGGGTCTGACTATATTTGGAGGGACTGGTCTGGGATCTGACTATATTTGGAGGGACTGGTCTGGGGTCTGACTATATTTGGAGGGACTGGTTGGGATCGACATATTGGAGAGATGGTCTGGGGTCGGATATATTTGGAGGATGCTGGGGTCTGACTATATTTGGTGGGACTGGTCTGGGATCTGACTATATTTGGAGAGACTGGTTGGGCTCTGACTAGATTTGGAGGAGACTGGTCTGGGGTCGACGATTATTGGAGTGATGGCTGGATCTGATATATTTGGAGAGACTGGTTGGGGTATGACTATATTTGTGGACTGGTCTGGGGTCTGACATATATTTGGTGGGATGCGGTCTGGTCTGACTATATTGGAGAGACTGGTCTGGGATCTGACTATATTTGGTGGGACTGGTCTGGGGTCTGACTATATTTGGAGGGACTGGTCTGGGATCTGACTTATTGGTGGGACTGGTCTGGGATCTGACATATATGTGGAGAGGGACTGGTCTGGGTCTGACTATATTTGGAGAGACTGGTCTGGGGTCTGACTATATTTGGAGTGACTGGTCTTCGATCTGACTATATTTGGAGGGACTGGTCTGGGATCTGACTATATTTGGTGGGACTGGTCTGGGATCTGACTATATTGGAGATCTGGTCTGGGATTGGACTATCTTGGAGGGACTGTCTTAGATCTGACTATATGGAGGGGACTGGTCTGGATCTGACTATATTTGGAGGGATTGGGCTGGTATCTGAACGATATTGGAGAGACTGGTCTGATAGACTATATTTGGTGGGACTGGTCTGGGGGTGACTATATTGGGGGGACGGGTCTGGATCTGGAGCTATATTTGGAGGACTGGTCTGGGGTATGACTATATTTGGTGGATGGTCTGGGATCTGACTATATTTGGAGGGACTGGTCTGGGGTCTGACTATATTTGGTGGGACTGGTCTGGGGTCTGACTATATTTGGTGGGACTGGTCTGGGATCTGACTATATTTGGAAGAATGGTCTGGGATCTGACTATATTTGGTGGGACTGGTCTGGGATCTGACTATATTTGGAGGGACTGGTCTTGGGTCTGACTATATTTGGAGGGACTGGTCTGGGGTCTGACTAATTTGGCGAAGACTGGTCTGGCGGTCGATATCTGGAGAGACTGAGTAGGGGGTCTGACTATATTTGGAGTGATTGGTCTTCGATCTCACTATATTTGGAAAGACTGGTCTGGGATCTGACTATATTTGGAAAGACTGGTCTGGGATCTGACTATATTTGGAGGGACTGGTCTGGGGTCTCACTATATTTGGAGGGACTGGCCTGGGGTCTGACTATATTTGGAGAGACTGGTCTGGGATCGGTACTATATTTGAGAGGGACGGGTTGGGTCTGACTACATTTGGAGGACTGGTCTGGGATTGACATCTTGGAGGGATGGTCGGGCATTCTGACTATATTTGAGGATGGTCTGGGGTCTGACATATTTGGAAGGGACTGCGTCTGGGTCTGACTATATTTGGAAGGATGGTCTGGGTCTGACTATATTTGGAAGGACTGGTCTGGGTCTGACTAGATTGGAGACTGTTGGGGTCTGGACTATATTGGAGGGATTGTCTGGGATTGACTATATTTGGAGGGACTTGCTGGGGTTGACTATATTTGGTCGGACTGTCTGGGGGCGTTGACTATATTTGGAGGACTGCGTTGAGGTATGGCACTGAGATGTGGAAGGAGGTTGGGGGTTGACTTATATTTGGAAGGGACTGGTTGGGGTCTGACTATATTTGAAGGGAATGCGTCACCGTTTGTGTCGCCTTCGTGACTAGTTTTAACCCCTGATGCCCCCCCTCTGGGCCTGTCATCGCGCTAGCGCTTGCACTCCCTTCCTATTCTTCCTCCCGCCATCGGGTCCCTTAGTTCTCGTGTAACAGCTACCTCCCACCTGCGGGCACTTGACGGGTTGTTTTCGGCATGACACTCCGGTTATCCTTTTCCTCTATTGCGCAACGTCGGGCCATCTGCGCTGGCCGTTTCGCCCCGGGCTCGTCTATGTCTATCCTGGAGTTGCACCGCGCGCCGCCAGCTTTGTAGGTGGTCGTGCCGTTTGTTCTTTTCCCCCCCCACTACTGGTAAGTCGTTGCGTCGTACTGTTTGGGAGCGCTGTGTTGTGAGTTGGGTCTGGTCTTGAGTTTGTTGGTTTCGTGTTTGCCTATGCGTAATGGGTGTGTTATTGATGTTGTGTTTTGTCTTTGGGCTGCTGGTGCTGGCTGGGCATGATTGACTATATTTGGAGGACTGGTCTGGGATCTGACTATATTTGGTGGGACTGGTCTGGGATCTGACTATATTTGGAGAGACTGGTCTGGGGTCTGACTATATTTGGAGAGACTGGTCTGGGGTCTGACTATATTTGGAGTGATTGGTCTTCGATCTCACTATATTTGGAGGCACTGGCCTGGGGTCTGACTATATTTGGAGGAAAGATGGTCGGGATCTGAATATATTGTTGGAGGGACGGTGGGGATCGGGACTATATTTGGCGAGACTGGTCTGCGGATCTGACTATATTGCGAGGGACTGGTCTGGGGTTTTTCTGACTATATTTGGAGGGACTGTCTGGGGTCTGACTATGATTGGAGGGACTGGTCTGGATCGGACTATATTTGGAAGGACTGGTCTGGGTCTGACTATATTTGGAGGGATTGGGTCTGGACTGACATATTTGGAGGGACTGGTCTGGGATCTGACTATATTGGAGGGACTGGTCTGGGATCTGACTATATTGGAGGGACTGGTCTGGGATCTGACTATATTTGGAGGGACTGGTCTGGGATCTGACTATATTTGGAGGGACTGGTCTGGGGTCTGACTATATTTGGAGGGACTGGTCTGGGGTCTGACTATATTTGGAGGGATTGGTCTGGGATCTGACTATATTTGGAGGGACTGGTCTGGGGTCTGACTATATTGGAGGGACTGGTCTGGGGTCTGACTATATTTGGAGCGGAATGGCCTGGGGTCGGACTATATTGGAGGGGACTGGTCTGGGATCTGAATATATTTGGAGAGACTGGTTGGGATCTGCCTATATGTGGAGGGAGGCCTGGGGTCTGACTAATTTGGAGGGACTGGTCTGGGGTCTGACTAATTGGAGGGATTGGTCTGGGATACTGACTAATTTGGAGGGACTGGTCTGGGGGGTCTGCTATATGGAGGGAAATGGTCTGGGGTCTGAATATATTTGGAGAGCCTGGTCTGGGGTCTGCCTGATATGAAAGGGATTGGTCTGGTTCTGAATATAGGACAGGTACTGGATGTCGATATGAATTTAAAATTGGGTGACTTAAAAGATTAGAGTGCTCTACTTTGGGGCTGAAATGAATTAACGAGCTAGTCTGGGGTCAGAAAAAATTTTATGTGAACTGTGTATAAATGCAATACGGGGACTGATGTTCTAGTCTAGGGTCTAAATTATTTTAGGATTCTGCTCTATAATAAATCAGCCATTACAAATGGAATGCCATCAAACAGGACACTCCAATTTTGCTTTAACCTAATCCAAGGCTAGTACACAACTATAGCTATCATGCCCCAGGTCATATCAATATTATATGGTCTCTGCAACACTTCTTGTAATTATGCTTCTTACAGGGTAGAAAGGCCTGAGGGGTCCCAAGGGGTCAGAGCCCTGCCAATGATATATACGGTAAAGACCTTTAAGATTGAAATAGGAGGTTATACAGGGGTTTTGTGTGATAAGCGACCCACCATCGGCCCCCATTCTGAAGGGGCCATGAGGCCTGGACGTATAAAACATAGAAGTCCAGGTGGAGAGATGCTACCAGTCTCTGAGCTGAGAAGCGTACATTCATAGGATTGACAATCCTCGCCGTATCATAACACTCTTCTGCTGCAGCCAAGTGGAACGCTTGTCCCCGGCGACGTGCACTTACATTTTGCAGATTTTATGCCTTGGCAAATTACAGCTTTAGGATGTGACAGTGTGGATGGGTGACATTCCTTTAATGGGTATAACAGCCTGCGTGCAGCACTGACATTTACAGAAAACTGGGCCAGGAGCGACAAGGAGGAGGATCGGAGCAGCCGGCCGTGCAGTCAGGAGCAAAATAAGGAGCCGACTTCAACAGGTACTGCAATCCCCCTGGCGGCCAAAAATGGGATAGATGCGCTCCTTAACTACCTACTAAAGTGTATAATACCCGTCCATAGGGTCCACAGAATATTTCGCAGGAAGCAACTTTAAATTCCTTTATGATAAAAGCTCACATATTCCACAGAAAAACCCACGCAAACACAGAGAGCAACATATTGCAGATGTTGACATGGGATTTGAACCCAGGACCCAGCGCTGCAAGGCTGAATTCTAACCACTGAGCCGCCGTGCTGCCCTATTTTCAAAGTCAAGATCAATGGCTAAGGAGATTTGTCAATACCAGGGGCGGGGGTGGACAATCGATCTACATAAACAAAAGTCAGTTGTCAGCCTTCATATAGGATTCAATCAGTTAAGCCCTCTACACTGGCGGTTTTCACGCGCGAGGTCTGCGCGTTGCATTTGAACGCGCAGAAACTTGCATGACACTCGTACATGTATTCAATGGGTTCTTTCTGCCCATTTTTTTTAGCGTGGTTTTGACGCGCGTGCTTGCGTTCGTTTGCAACGAGCGTTCAAAATCGCCAGCATGCTCTATTTTTGCGAGTCAAGCGCAATTTTACGCACCCATTCAAGTCTATGGAGATGCATAAAGACGCATTGCACTCGCAATCATGGCAAGTGCCAATGCGAGTGCAATGCGTTTTAAACGTAAGGGTTGTAGGTGACCAGAATAACATTATTTCCCCCTGCTCGCATCGAGCATTAATTAAAAAACACAATGAAGAACAGTGAGAAGAATAGAATAAAAACAGTGAACAAGTGACCACAGGATCATTTAAGATAAAAAACACAGTGCCAGAACACAGTGCCGACATAGCTTACGATGTTCGGAACATCGGTTATTGTCGGGGAGACGCGCGGAACGGGGCGCCCAAAATAGCATGTGAAGAACAATATATATGTGTGAGAAACACATTGCAGATGTATTTAAACATCTGCATGTGTTCTTCACAACATAATATGTTTTCACATGCTATTTTGTCGCGCGTTACCGCGCGTACTCCCGACAAGTAAGCAGAGGTGCGAAATCTGTAATCTATTCTGCACGGTGTTCTGAACTGGTGTTTTATCTAATGATCCCTGTGGGTGGTCACTGTGTCACGTGTACTGCCCTTTGCCGCTTTTTTTTTGTTCATTCTCAATGATTTATTCTAGATTCACTGTTCTTCACATCTGCTAACTTGTCAGGGAGATAATATACGCGCGGAACAGTGAGAATAGATCGCAGATGTTTGCAAAGTATCGAGACAATTTATTTTTTCAATTAAAAACACTTTTAATCCAAACCATGCTCGAGTCTCCCAATTGTGAATCGCGCGTGAAAATGCGCCCGAAAACGCGAAAAAACGCTAACACACGCCGCGTGAAAAACGCACAAAAACGCTAATACTCAAGTAAAAATGGACAAAAAAGCAGCCAAAAACGTCAGTTTTTCACGCATTGCACCTGAGTTGCAACGCAACGCTAGTGTGGCAAGAGCCTTAGCTTCCACTGGCTCAAATTCTGTACAGGCAGTCCCCTGGTTACATACAAGATAGGGCGGGAGGTTTGTTCTAAGTTGGAATTGTATGTAAGTAGAAACTGTATATTTATAAATTGAAGTTCTAGACAAATTTTTTTCTTTTGTCCCAGTGACAATTGGAGTTTCAAAATTTTGCTGTAATGGACCAAGGGATCATAAATCTTCATACAGACACTTATTAGCTGATACTGCAGCATGGGACTATAGTAAATCCAGAGAGGTCCCAGAGGTCACAGGGGCAGAGGGGTCTGTGTAAAATATGGGTCGTCTGTAAGTCGGTTGTCTTAAGAGGGATCGCCTGTACTCGGTTTTGGGGTTATGAGGATCTGTGTGGTCTGCAGTACTTAATTTAGCAATTATTTAAAAATCATACCTTGTGATTTTCTGATTTTTTGGGGGGATTATGGGCAGATTACTACCCGGCTCAATTCGCAATCCAGTGGGCGTTGTATGCGGTGGATTCGGTCTGCCGGCGACTCACGAAGGCAGTTCTCCGACGCCACCAGGTGTCGTGCTGCGCTGAAGTCCGCCGGAGTTCAGATCCTATTCCGGTGAAGGTAAGCGACGTGTCGCGCACACTATTTTTGTTTAATGGAGGTGTTAATCGTAGGGTTTCGTGCTACCACGCCCCCCGATTTCCGTCGCGCGCATGCCGGCGCCGATGCGGCACAATCGATCGGTGCGCCAAAAAACCCGAAGGCAATTTAGAAAACTCGGAGCAAAATCTGAAATATTCGGGTAACAAACGGAAAAAGGCGAATCGGGCCCTTAGTAAATGACCCCCTATGTATCTGACCGCAATAAAAAATGACAGAACTCTCCATTCTTTAGGTCTGTAGGTGAGGAAACCCTACAAAGGAGTGTGGATAGATATTACAGCCACTGATTTTTCAATATTTTTTTTTGCAATTTTAATTTAAATTCATAAAAATCTGCTCCGTTTCAAGTATACAGCTGTAAGAACAAGCATAAGATACTACGGTCCTTGCTCCCTGTAAGCGGGTAAAAATCGCAGGGCAGCAGAGGATAACAATGACACGCATAATCTGCACAGGAGCTGTATAAACAAAACGATAGTTCAGTTTTGTTAATCAATGACATAGTGAAACGTGTCATTCCTCAGAGCCGCATATGCATTGGAGTGAGAGAGTCGGTTAACCCTCACCCTGCCGTGGCCATGTTAACAATCCATTCGCTGCATAATCCATGGCGGGTCGGAATAAGCCGAATAGATAGGATCTGCGCGCATGATGGAAGCGTTTTTTTATATATCGAGATGAATATGCCATAAACCGCTGACTGCTCCTGGAACAGCCTATAAAAATGATATGTCTTAGGATTGCAGGTGGAAAGAATAGATGGTGGCCCCTCACTAACGAGTATATGAAGGGGCAGCCGCAAAGATGGGGCCCCTCAATTATTTCTTATTGGACAGAGGACAACAGAGGCCGAGGTAGACAGGGGGGTCAGGAGTTGTCCTGGGTCTGTACCCCCACGACGAAATATATACCATAACGTAGATATAAAGAATAAGAGAAAAGAAGCTAAATGAAGTAGATAGAAGAACGGAGCAGGGGGCCGGGTCGGTGGGGCGACTGTCATTTGTTGAGGCCTGGAAGAAAGCTCGAAAGTTCACGGAGATCTCAAAAACATATCATGACTGTGAAAATTTACGCTTTATTTTGCAAGTAACTAACAACCATCACATAAACAGAGACTGAATGTACCGGGTAACTTGGCGAGTGATAGGAGACATGGATATTGATCTGCTGTTGGTCAGTGATGAGGAAAAAAAATCACTTACAGATGAAAAAACATTAAAACAAACTTTCAATAAAAAAAATGGAATTAATTGTGTAAAGTTGGTTTTTATTGTAAAATAAATAAAAAAAAAAAAAAAAATAATATAAAAATTATAAAAAAAATTAAAATGACATTAAATTATATACTTAGTTTCCTCTCCTTGGTTAAATGACTTTATCAGAGCTGACGAGTTGCATGTTATGTTGTTCTGTGACATTAACATCCCAAACTACAATGTATCAGTTTTCCCATACAATGTAACAAATTTTAGAAAGGATGATATTGCAATTATGGTCTCCAAGGTGTGAAATGGAAAAACATGGATGATGGATCCCAGGGGGCATATAGTGACAGCAGACCAATCCCCACATGTACCGAGTCTTTCTTTAAGTTTACAGATATTCTCAACCCAAAACCCTGATTTTACAGACCTAGAGTCTCTACCAATAGTACCACCAACAGACAAACCAACATCTGCCCATAAAGTTTGGGGGCAGAAGGTAAGAGTTCTCCTTATGGAGAGTTTGCCAATTAAGGTGATGGCCACGTGGTGTTGGGATGTGAGGGGGTACTTGGGGTGTGACTCTAGGTCGTAAACAAGGGTTAGGGTTTGGGTGGAGAATCGTAACTGTAAGGAAGGATCTGTAAATGGGGGATTTGGTCTGCTGTCCACTATATCCTGGGCATCCCTACATCTGTATAGAAGGGGGTCCTGTCGGAGCTTCAAAGAGTGTGGTCAGGGGGTCGTATGGGGTCGCTGTACACGATTGTGGGAGCACATCTGTTTTTAAAAGACCAACTACTGTTCATTTATAATGTCCCCATGCCCTGGAAAAGAGCAGGGGCAAATAAAAAAAAAAAACAAAAAAAAAAACAAAAAAAAAAAAAAAAAAAAAAAAATTTTGTATAACTGCCTGACTGCACCTCAACAAGCTTGGAAAAACTACAAACTAAAAAAAAAAAAACACACCTGTAACTAACTGAGTGAGGGGGGATAAAATAGGGAGGGAGGTCGGGACTCCAGGCCTGCCACCCATTCCTGAAGTAAGGAGCCCATACTAATACAATATTCCAGAACATCGGAGACGATTCAGTGACGTACCCTCCGCCTCTGATTATTTCTTGGTAGTGGCATTTATCCGCATCTTCTGTATCAAATTATTTCTTGTTTTTCCTGAGCGGAGCGACGAGAGCTGGATGTTGGGTTTTACTTCAATATTCCTCGGTGCCCGCCCTGAGGTATGGACTGTGGAACGTTCTAATCTGTTGTGCAATGGATTCTAGTATATTCACAACATGTGTTTATGAAGGAAAAGTCTCACATTCAACTGAAAGATTGAAAGATTTTCCGTATGACACACTAGTCGCTTATTAACGCTGCAATACTTAGAACTGGTTCCAACAATGGCGAGAGCAAGCGGACCCCGTCTGTCGCCCGCACGTGGCCAGGTGTGTGCTTGACTGAATCCATGCATCCCGGGGTGATAATTGCCCTTATATAGTATATTTCCATGCAGGCTTTGGGCTCTCCGCAGGGCATGTTGTAGCTGTCCCAATATTCAGCCCGGGCGTGGACACTTATTACATACATGATGGTATAAGCTTACCTATCCCACCCCCCCCCCACCCCTTTTTATTTTCTTACTTCACCACTCCCCCCCATTTGTTTTTTTCCACCCTTTTATATCACATCAAACCCCAGCAACTGATGTCTGATGATACATGGAAATCCAGAGCAAGGCCGACAGTTACTGCAAAGATACAGCCAGCAAATGAATTTTTTTTTTTTTTTTTTTTTTTTTTTTTTTTTTTTTTTTCTTTCTTTTTTTTTTTTTTTTTTTTTTTTTTTGTTTTTTTTTTTTTCTTTTTTTTTTTAATTTTTTTTTTAAATTTTTTTTTTTTTTTTTTTTTTTTTTTTTCTTTTTTTTTTTTTTTTTTTTCTTGACATAATGACGTGTAAGTCAATGTTATATCACAGTCTTCATCCAGCAGGGGATGCAGGATGGACACCCAGAGGTGACACAAGCTCATAACCTGGTGCTATACCTGACCATTCCCCATTGCTAAGGGATTTCAATGGCACCTGACAGCGGCACAGTGCTATAAATGTCATAAAAAGCCATAAAAATCCCTTTTTGCTTTGCCATCCCATAATCACAAGCATTTCTAATAACATTATACAGTTATCATGATGACTTCTGGTTCCTGAATGAGATGGTTCTATAGTGAAGATTAAAACGTATAACGTATCAATTCGCCCCTCTCCGCTACCCCTGCCACTTTATTCTCCGATTTCCCCCCAGTGGTATCATAAAGCAATAGTATGAAAATACTGCATGCTCACCTGAACAGCACCCTGGGGGGTCATTACTAAGGGCCCGATTCGCGTTTTCCGACGTGTTAACGAATATTTCGATTTGCCGCGGGGTACATGAATTGCCAGGGTTTTTGGGCGCACCGCGATCGGATGTGGCGCATCGGGCCGCATGCGGGCGACAAGAAAATCGGGGGGGAGTGGGCCGAAACGGAAAACCCCGACGGAAACCAAGCGAAAATGTGTCGCTTGGAAAGCACTCACCTCACCTTCTATGGATGGTGCATTCGGGCTTTTTAAGATTATTTTCGGCTGCAGCGCCCCTGGGACGGCGGAGGAACTACCATCTTAAATCCCAGCGGACCCGAATCCTGTGAGAGCCCGCGCGCGGCTCGCGAATGGTGCCGGTAAAGTAATGTGCCCGACACTGGGTTCAGGAAGGTGTTAATGGCAAGTAAAGGCAGAAGCAGTGAGCAACACATGGCACCCAGGCCAGCACGGCTACTCGTCGTGGTCTCTTGTTTATCAGATTGTCAGGATGATGAGATGCCACCAGTCCAAGGAGAAAAGTTGCTTGTTTTCATGGCACAAGTGGGTAATGAAGGTATGACGCTGGTGGTATGCTTGGCAGCCTGGCAGAAGTAACAAGCCTATAATTTCCAGGGTGATTATCACGTAGAACGGTTCGTTGTGTGTTACTATGGGCTGTGGAGCCGCGTTTAAAAACAAGTTTGAAGTGTGTACAAAACCAGGAGGCTCTTGTTCTTCCACTAGAGCCAAGATAATACGAAATGGGCGCTGATAATTGACAGTTTCATTCCGCCCATATTTCCACTCGGTTGCAGGGTCCTTCCGTCCATGTGGCGGCTCGCGCATCATTAGCTGAGAAGTCGCGGCGGTGTCGGTCCAGGGCCATTGCGCTCTTACGAGTTGCAGCCCCGCTCGCACGCCTACATTTCTACGCCCTGTCCTCTCTGTTTATGCGCCCATTAATTACATGTCCCAGGTAAGTCTCCCTCACCACCTTCCATATACCCTTTATGGGCCATTCCATACAAAACCCACCATATTACTTGTCGCATTGTCATATGCACAACTTCCAGATGGGGGCCAAATGTCCTCTGTGGTTGCACAGAATCTCTAGGGTGGGGGGGGGGGGGGTGGTAGATACTGACAGACCAAAAGTTTGGACAAACATTCTCTTCTAAGCGTTTTCTGTATTTTGCATGATAGAAAAAATGGTAGAATTCACAGAAGTAATCAAAACTATGATATAACATGTGTGATTATTATATGAAATATGTCTCGGGTGATGCAAACATGGCGTTTGAAAAACGTTTTGGTCCGTTTCTTTTTATAGCAATCGTTAAACAACGCATGCATTTTTGACAGGTTTCCAAATTGCGCAATTAAAAACGGACAACAAACGGATGCGTTTAAAAAACGGACCCCAAAAAAAACAGTTTCAAAAACCGCCATGTTGTGGAAGTCACCCTTTATACTCCTAGGTCCTTTGCTTGATTAACTGCTTTGCCACATCTTGGCTTCTCTTGATGTGAGCTTTATAGGGCAGAAGGAAGGTGGAATGGATTTGTATTCCTGGATTCGTTGTATTGGGGACAGGAGGTCCTCAACTGCTGGCTCGAACTGTACCAATACCCCAACACGCTGCAGAGACCACAGAGACGCAGTGTAGAGGACACCACCCCCTGCACTGAAAAAGCACACTACTGGAATATAAATCACTTTTCATGGAAACAGTCGTGTTGACTTTCAAGGCATCCTAGCCATTAGGGAACCAGGGTTAATGAGGCGCTAGCCGGGCACTCATGGGGAAATTTCTGGGGAGACACAATGGCTGCCCTTCATACAGTATATGGATAGTATAGTGTGGGCACACAGCAACTGTGTGTGTCGAGTGAACGAGTTAGGGCCACTTTTGGGTAAACTTTGCTGCCCTAATAGGGGCACTACGGTTATTCAACTGTAGGGGCCATAGATGAAAAACTATGATGCAATTTATAGGTAGAATAATGGAGCGTGGTGGAAAAATTATGGCTGCCATAATAAGACAATGAGTTGTATTTGGAAAAGAAAGAGTCTCGCTTGCTTTTACCGCACAAGAAATAGAAGGTGATCTCCAAGCGGACTCGGTTGCTGCCGCGACACCTAGTGGCCTATCGGCGACGGACTTAGTGAATCGGCCGGACGAGATCAGGGCACGAGACCCGCCGCTGGCTCGCCCCTGGACAGGTAAGTACTCCGCCGCCACGACCCGCCCCCTCTGCCTTATTCATAAGCGACACATAAAAAATGCACTCTTTCTTTAAGGAAAAAAAAACAAGGCATTTCAAGGGGGACTCTATTTTGCGAGTGAAAAAGTCGTATGTTGCGATCTTTGAGATGATGGACTCTGAAGTAACCATTGAAAAAATCAACAGAAAGTGCCTTCTTACGTGAGGCCAATTGAAGTACCGCAGGGGTGCGTAACGCGAGTTCACTAGGAGTAGATGACACATAAAAGCTCGCCCTGGCATTTGCATTTTGGGCCAGTTACTAAGAAATAATAGCCATGAGCCGCACTATACATTTTTCAATGTATAACTTATACAATAACTCTTCACAGATTATCTCTGCTGCGGAGCCGGTTGATATGCGGCTTCATACGGCGCGTTGGATGAGCGCGGTATTACCATATCATTTTATAAATAATATGCTAAGTCTGTCATTGCGCGTTTTTCTTAGTTATCCTTGTAATATAATTTAAAGCCAGTTGCGTCTCTCCCAGAGGACTGTCAATTATGCTCATTAAGCTGGATTTAGAGCATTACTCATTGGCGAGTGGCACAAGGCGGAGGATGGGGGGGGGGGGGAGGGTACGCCAGAGGGGGGGGGGGGGTATTGCGGTACACACTACTTTTATCTATTGTGCCACGACACCAGGACTTTACAGACGTTCACATTCCCAAAAGTAAGAAGATGATTGTGTGAAGTGATATAACAACCTAGTCATGAGCTTCATAGAAATGGTGCCGCCGAATACTCCAAGATTGGATCGGAAGGGGGGGCACTCTACCCGAACTCCTCCATGTCCATCACTATCGCGAGACAGAAATTAATATATGACATGGAGCCTGTCTGTGTGTTACGTGTATTGTGGCACTGTATGTGTAGACATTGTGTGTGTATTATTATTATGTATATCCACTAAAGGAATTCTAACCGTCCCGTGTACACTCACCCACTCGCACAGTTGTTGCCTGTGAGTGACCTCAGGAATACTATGCGTAGACCAGTTTGAGGCCAAATTTGACCTGAACGCTTCCAAAATCACTTATACCCCCCATATCAGGTGCCCTTGTTTGCTGCCGTGCTGTGCACAAGTTGGACGATGAGCGTGTCTGGTGGCTATTTCGACCGCAGTTCATAATATGAGGTCTGAGGACTGTGGTCACGTAAAGGAGAGGTTGTCGCGGCACACAGACAGGTCGTGGAGTGGAGTGAGAGTGTCGAGCAGACAGTCGCGAATGAGAGTGTCAGAGATCAGGACAGTCGCTGGAGGGCGAGTGTCAGAGACAGACAGCGTGGAGATGAGAGTGTCCGAGACAGCACAGTAGCTAGAATGAGGGTCAGAGAACAGATAGTCGCTGGAGTGAGAGTGTCATTTATACCATTAACAAATTTATACACATAGACACACACAGAGAGAAAGTTCTACCACTCAAATGTATATTAGGACTCATATATACATATAACTAAATAATAGAGTAGATACAAACTCATACAGTTTATACAAATCAATTTGCAACATATACTGTCGTATAGTACATACACTTATAACATATAGTAGATATATATCATATATTTATACACACATTACATACAGTATACACACACACCCACACACATATATACCCAGGACGTATAAATAGTATAAAATAGGTTAAGACATATATGGTGGCGCTGACCGGGCAGCTGGCCTTATGGTGGGAAGTAGGGCAACTGTGCTGTCAAGCAGGAAAGGTGGGAGGGCCTGGGGTCCAACGGTGTTGGTGGCGACGATGGGAGGTGGTTTGAGGAGGAGGAGGGAAGGCGCTCGGTCTAACACACAGAGGGAGATCATGGGGAACACAGCCATCATGAATTATGACCTGGCCCCCCCCATGGCAGTGCATTAGGGCCCCTCTAACTTCGACAGCCCGTAGCTGCTGCGCCAACGAGCTCGACACCACAAACACCAAACACGATGCAGACTCTTGGACTTACCCGGATATGTTATATAAAAGGGCTATCACACATATATATATAAACACTGTTCATCATGTCAGACAGGACCGGGTCAGAGCGGCAGGGAGGACGTCCGACTGAGTTACGTTTCGCTGTCCTGAGCATAGTGTAATTTTGGTGTCAGAGCTAAAATGTTAGGTCGCTGTTCTCAATGAGAAGGGAGGCAGGAAAATAAATGCGTGGAGCCGAAAGCGCCTGCAATTTACTTGACAGAGTGGACTAACGGAAAACATCTCAAAACGGACACATCAAGCCAAGCTGCTCTGAAAGATGATCAATCGAGGACCAAATGCCACAACGCTGAGCATGCTGGGAGGATAAATCCTGGTCGGGCGCGCAATGCCAGCACTCGATCTGCACAGCCGCCAGTTATATATACAGTAATATTCACAGATAACAAGTTATTCATGTCACTAATCAACCACTGGATAGCCTGTATTCTGGGTTGATTTGAGATGTGGCTTGCTGTCAGTGCATAGGATGTCTTTTATACTTCTTCTCGCTTTTGAGTTTTGCTGCAATGTATCATGTGGCAATATATTGTATGTCAGCTGCAGTTTGTGTTGCTGTTGTACAGTCTCCCTCCCTCATCTCCTGGACTTGTGGCGAGCAGGGAGGGAGGGGATGGTGTGGAGGTGGAGGAAGAAGTATGACGGAGGCACAGGCTGCAGTGCCCCTCCCAGGATCACCTCTTACAAACACTGAAGGGAGTCAGGAAATGTGACAATGGCACTTCTGTAGTCGTCTATCATAGGCTATTTGGAAATGGGTCACCAGCTACAAAGGACATTTCTGGCGAAGGTCCACTTCTGACTGTAGACGACAGACTAGACTGCCTCCTAATACAAGCCATGACTCACTCCTTTTATACAGACCGGCGGCGTCCAAATCAAGACTCCAGGTCGACTACTTATTAAAAGACAGATGAGCAACCAGACTTCCTTTAACAACCCCCCAAATTAAATACTCATATGAAACAGACTGAGGACACGATTCCCAAAACACATACCCCCAGACTAACGATACCGCTGTATAATGAATACCCTGAAAATAGAATGGAGGAATTGACTGCCTCCTAAAACGGGACCCAACAGACAACTCCTTTAAAGCAGCCATAAAACAAGAACACTTCAATATAGCCGACAAGCATACCTCCAACAGTCCCGGATCCAGCGGGCCTATCATGATTTGTGGGAATCTATCACAGTCCCACCAAACTGTCCTAGGAAGCAAACAGAGCCTTCTTCCTCTGTTAAACATAAAAAGCACACTCACTTTAAACCATCTCGCAGCAGCTCCTCTCTGCTTGCTTATGCTGTTTGTAGCACAGGCGGCACGTGGTGACAGTCATGTGAGGATGGGGAGCTGCCCTGGCCGGCGTTCACGACCTACACACAGCAGAAGCAGAGGAGAGAGGAGCAGCTGCTTGGGAAGGAACGTGGAAGTGAAAAGGAGAGTGTAGCTTTATTGTGCCCCCAGTCAGGTCCCCTATATTGGGGCCCCACAAAGAAATAACAATGGGAGAGGGAGGGGAACAATTAACAGTGGGAGTGCTTGGTGGGCACAATAAAAGTGGCAAAAAAAAAAGAGGGGAGCTGCTGGGTGGGGGGGGGGCACAATGCGAGGGGCAAGTGAGGAGGGAGTGGAGGGCACTAACGGGGAATAATACTGTTTGAGGTGGGGTAGCGTGCGAAGCAACAGGCGTGGGCTCCGGCCCTTAAATTCAGACCCAGAGAAAGACCCCCCCTAATATCATCATGGTTAGACGCTCCTAAGTTTCGACCACAGGCTGAGACGGCACCTAAATATGCAAAACACTGACGCAGACAGTTCGCAGACTACTCTTATTACAGACCCAGACCCAATCCAAACAGATACTCTTAAAAAACAGATCTGAGACCAGATGCCCACAAAACAAGACCCTCCTGCCTAGTGTCCCCTTATTAAAGCATATCCGGTGGCCACACATACTCAGACCTAAAGACCAGACTCACTTAATAAAGACCCAAATAGACTGCAGCAGAATGTTGCTTTTCCCACCCCTGCAGTTAACTTTAGGCATGGGACTTCTCTAAAAACATAATCTGGCACTGGTCGCAGGCTACGGAATTGTCTCTGGTTCAGCCCCAGGTGAAGACAACTACATTGGTGTGGAGACCAGTCCTGGAGCGCAGGTATCTAATCAGACCAGAGAGGCCTGTGTCCACCCCTAGTATCATGCAGGTTATCCTTTGAGCAGACTGTTACTGCCCTGCGCTGACCATGGCAGAATTCCACTGGGATTCTGACGCTCACTTATCTCCGCTAACACGATGTGAGTGGCACCAGACAGGGCCGCTGTATAGAGCAACAGGGGTGCGTGCAGTAAGACGTGTTAATTCCAAGCCTATTTAGTTATGGAGCCAAAATCAATAAGGCTCAGAGTTAATGTCTGTTATGCATGTGATAATAAAAGAGTCACGGCCCCTTACGGCAGGCCTTACCTCCAGCTCCTGTGAGGACACGGAGAGGGGCAGATGTCTTTATTTCTGGCCTGAAACACTTAGAAAAATGAGAGAAGAGACAAAATGCTGAGAGGAGCAGGATTTTGTTTTGGCGCAGGTGACAAAAGGTTCTGAATCTGGAGACTTCATTCTTTAAAAAGGGCATAACACCAATACTCACGGTTGAAAGAAGCTGCTTCGCCCAGGTCCCAAATATAATGAATATTTAGGGTAGAAGTACACCATATGGGAGGACACCAAAGGAAGGATTTCTAAATGGAGCGGGAACATACGAAAAACTCTCAAAATACAAAGTCTAAACACACAAACAAGCACACAAAATACACACCACACATATATTATATTACATACACAAACTATATTCACACTTATTAGGAAAACCGATGTTATCACATTAAACTTCCAGGCCCCCAGGTATGAGAATGAAAGTTCTAGAATTACCTCTTTTACATGAAATTCACTCTATATAAAAAAAATCTCCAAAGTGAAGCAAATATGAATTTTATCATTTGCACAGACACGGAGTAAGTTTAGTCAAAAGCTTTGGGTGCTCTATAAAAGAGTTCCTGTGCGTAATAAATATTAGAATCTCATCTTTCAGATGGCATCGGCTGGTGCTTACTGTTAGCGTAAAGAGTTTGTTGGCACAGTGATTGACAGACTCATTTATATAGCCAAGAAGTTATAGCTACAAGTCAGGAAGGAGCAAGGATATTGATAAATATGTTCCTCCCATTTCGGTACACCCTGATATTTTAGTTGTCGGGGAATCTTGGAACATGTTATACGACATATACGACATACGTCATTTTGTTGGGTGTTTGTAGCTGACCCTGTATTACATACATTTGAATTGACTATCACATAATCTGACCACTAAATGGAAAAATACAGATGCACTTAGGACCTGTAAACTATAGAAACCTATAGAACAGGAGAGTATAGAAGATACATGATTTACTAATGTTAATCAATGCAGGCAGTACGTCTGCCTAATACTTAGCTCCCCTAGTGGTTGTTGTATACGAAGGATAATTCAAGAGTTTAGGGCTCCTTTTTATAATGCACGGGTATAAGCAACAACAATGTTCTGTATCTACCTGTCCGGAAATTGGACTTCCACCGCTGTATCGGTGCTAGAGTCTCGGTGCTCTGGCTAAGTCATTCTAGGGCATAACAAATAATGGTCATGTTGATCAACATTTTCAAGTCTAGATAAAAGAGCAATTACCTAGGTTATCAGATGGTAGAGCATCTCAATACAGAAGGCTAAGGGCACAGCAGTGTTGAGGACATGCCCCCGTGCACTTAGGAGAAGATACAACTGTGGAAAATAAATCCATATATCACAGCCTGCTGCTATAACACAATAGATAAAAGGTCTGATTACATGTCTCTCCTGGGTCAATACCTAACACGTTGCCTGCATGAGAGTACAGAGGAAACAGCAGTAGTGTGGATTCACAGCTCTTCCAGGGAGGACAACATTACTTGCCGTGACAGAGCCCTATAATATGGACTGCACGCAATACATCCAGTATGGTCTGGTTGATAAAATCGCAATAGCTGTATTTACTGCTGCTGTTTTAATGATTATATAAAGAGCCGTGGGGCTTGTCCTGCCAACTGGAAAATAAAACAACCCGCAGAAGAGGAGTGTGATACAGCACTCGCAGCGCATATGCGGAACCATCCACTGCATCTGTTATAAGATCGCACTCTTATAACAACTTTGTAGATAATAATAGGTGGTGTGTGACAGTGTGCGGGTTATGTAAGGATGCTTAATCTGCGCTGAGGAGGAATAAGCCCTTCAGGGTTATACACACTGGAGCCAGCCTGCAGAGCCGCTTTCAAATAGGATAACACAGATACAAACTCCGACTATTTTGTACACCGGGATACACCGCGAGCCCGTATGCTCGTGTACACCCGGGATCACACCGGTTCTGCTCCGTAACCAGGAACCCGCGGATCCTACCACGGCTTACCTGTACGGTACCCGGTATTCACTACAGGCGACTTACATTCCGGTTCTGCGTCCGTACCACCCTGCCGATACACGGTTTGTTCTTACCCCGGGCTACACGGTTCTGTCTCGTACACCCGGGATACACCGGTTCTGTCTCGTACACCGGGAGATCACCGGTACTTGCTCTGAGAACAGGATACACCGTTGTCTGTGTACACCGGGTACACACGGTTGTTCTGTCTGTACACCAGGATACACCGGCTCTTGTTGAATACACCGGGAATTACACGGGTCTGTCTGGTACACCGGGGATACACCGGTGGTCTGATGTACACCCGGGTACACCGGTTCTGTCTGTACACCGGGGGTACACCGGTTCTGTCGTTACACGGGTACACCGGTTTGTCCGTACACCCGGATACACCGGTTCTGTCCGTTAACACCGGGCATACACGGTTCTGTCGTACACGGGGGATACACGGTTCTGGTCGTACACCGGTGGAACACCGGCTGTCTGTACACCCGGGATACACCGGTCTGTCTGTACACCCGGTGATACACCGGACTGTCGTCCCGGATATTCCGTACACCCGGGATACACGGTTCTGTTCCGTACACCCGGGATACACGGTTTGTCTGTACACCGGGATACACCGGTCTGTCTACACCCGGGATACAGCAGTTCGTGTTAGTACCGGGCATACAACGCAGTTCTGTCTGTACACCCGGGATACATCTGTTGTGATAATGCCTGTACAGGCAATATTACTCGTTATATGCGGATATATCCGTGCAACTTATCTGTTCTCCTCCAGCCAGGAATACACAGGTTACGTCTGTACAGGAGGTCCACCACTGTCAGGACACCCAGAGTACAGCCGACACCACTGAGCAGATGTACACGATCTCCTCCTCGACCTGGTGACCTCTTGGATGACTCATAATTCGGCTTGGTAATGATCAGTGTTAAGGTGTTAATTAAGTGTAATAATCCTTCTTGACCATGACAGCAAAACATTTGTCAAAATCCCCAAAAATAAAGTGGGCTCGAATTATAAAGTATAGCTGTTTTGACTTGCATACAAATTCAACTTAAGAACAAAGAACTAAAGAACCTATCTTGTACATAACCTAGGGAATGCCTGTACGGTTTCTTTCTGACCCCGGATACACCGTTCTGTCTGTCCACCCGGGATACACCGGCTTTGTCCTTACACCCGGGATACAACCGGTTCTGTCTGTACCCCTGATACTCGGTTTCTGCTGTACACCCTTATACACCGGTTCTGTCGGTACACCCGGGATACCACCGTTCTGTCCGTAGCACCCCGGTATACACCGGTTCTGTCCGTACACCCGGGGGGGTAAAAAAAAAAAATACACCGTTCTTGTCCATACACCCGTTATACACCGGTTCTGTCCGTTACACCCTGTATACACCGGTCTTCTGTCCGGACAACCGGATACTGGCCGGTTTCTGTCTGGTACACCCGGGATCCAACCTTTGCCGTCTGTACCCCTGGGTGGAAAAAAAAAAAAATCCACCTTTTTCTGTCCTGTACAACCCGGATACACCGTTCTGTCCGTACGCCCGGATACACCGGTTCTGTCCTGTACCCCGAACACACCGGTTCTGTCGTAACACACACCGCGGATACCCCGGTTTCTGTCCTGTACACCCGGGATACACCAGTTCTGTCTTACCCTGGGATACATCTGTTGTGATAATGCCTGTACAGTCCCATATTCCTCGTTTATGCGTGATATAATCCGTGCACATATCTGTTCTCCTCCGCCAGATACACAGGTTACGTCTGTAACATGAGGTCCCCACGGAAGGACACAAACCTTTCAGCCACCCCTATTTACAGATGGACCTCCCTGCCCACTGTTTAAAAAAAACCCCCTGTTGCCCTCTCGATGTCTAATTTAGTTCCAGGCTGTAATGATCAGCTGTTAAGTGTCTGTAATTAAGTTTTATTCATAATCCTTCTTCCCATGACATCAAAACATTGTCAAAATCCCCCCCCAAAAAAATTGTCTGGAGCTACAATTATAAAGTATAGCTGTTTCAACTTACATACAAATCCAACTTAAGAACAAAGAACTAAAGAACCTATCTTTTACATAAACCGGGGAATGCCTGTATGACAGAACCGGTGTATCCCGGGTGTACGGACAGAACCGGTGTATCCCGGGTGTACGGACAGAACCGGTGTATCCCCGGTGTACAAAAATAGCGGAGTTGTTGTATCTGTGTATCTAGTTGAAGCGGCTCTGCAGTCTGTCTCCAGTGTGTATAACCCGTGAAGGGCTTATTCCCTCTCAGCGCAGATGAAAGCATCCTTACATAACCCGCACCTGTCACACCACCTATTATTATCTACAAAGTTGTTATAAGAGCGTCTCTATACGATGCAGGGGATGGTGCCGCATACTGCGCTGCCTGGAGTGGCTGCATTCACACTCTCTTCTGCAGGTTGTTATGTGCCAGGTGCAGGAACAAGCCCTCCGGCTCTTTATATATCATTAAAACCAGCAGCATAGAAAATACAGGCTATGTGCGATTTTATACAACCGAGACCATACTGGATGTATTGCGTGCAGTCCATATTTAAAGGGATCTGTCAGCAAGTATGTTGTCCTCCCTGGAGAGATGTGAAATCAAACACTGCTTTTCTCTGTACTCTCTGCAGGCAGTGTTAGGTATTGACCCAGGAGAGACATGTAATCAGACCTTTATCTATTTTGTTAGTAGCAGCAGGACTGTGATATATGGATTTATTTTCACAGATTGTATCTTCTCCTAAGTGCACTGGGGGCGTGTCCTCACACTGCTGTGCCCTTAGCCTTCTGTATTGAGATGCTCTACATCTGATAACCTATGTAATGTGCTCTTTTTATCTATACTGAAAATGTTTGATGCAACATGACCATTTATTTGTTATGCCCCTAGGAAGACCTTTGCACAGAGCACCGGCAGAAGTCTAGCACCGAGTAGCAGCGGTGAAGCAATTTCCGGACAGGTAGATTACAGAACATTTTTGTTGCTTATACCCTTGCATTATAAAAAGGATCCCATAAATCTTGAATTATCCTTCTGTATACAACAACCACTAGGGGGAGCTAAGTATTAGCAGACTTACTGCATTGAGCACAATAGTAAATCATGTATCTTCTATACTTCCTGTTTCTATAGGTTTCTATAGGTTACAGGTCCATAGATGTGCATCTGTATGTTCCCATTTAGGTGCAGATTATGTGATACAATTCCAATGTATGTAATACAGGGTCAGCTACACCCAACAAAATGACGTATGTCGTATATGTCGTATAACAATGTTTCCAAGATATCCCCGACACTAAAAATATCAGGGGTGTACAGAAAGGGGGAGGAACATTATGTACAATATCCTTGCTCCTTCCCTGACTTGTAGCTATACTTCTTTGGCTCTATAAAATGAGCCTTTCATCAGCTGTGCCAAACACTCTGTAGCTAACAGAAGCACCAGCCTGATGCCATCTGAAAGATGAGATTCTAATATTTATTACGGCACCAGGAATCATGTTTATAGAGACCCAAAGCTTTTTGACTAAACTTGACTCGTGTCATGTGCAAATGAGAAAATTCATATTTGCTTCACTTTGGAGATTTTTTTTATATAGAGTGAGATTTCATGTAAAAGAGGGAATTCTAGAACATTTCATTCTCTACCTGCGGGGCTGGAAGTTTAATGGGATAAAATTCTGTTTTTCTTTAATAAAGTGTGAATATAGTGTGTGTATGTATATATATAATATATGTGTGTGTGTGTATTTGTGTGCTTGTGTGTATGTTTATACTTTGTATTTTTAGGATAGTTTTCGTATGTTCCCTCTCCATTTAGAAATCCTTTGTGTCTTCCCCCATATGGGTCATTTCTACCATAAATGATTCATTATATTTGGGGACCTGGGACGCAGCAGCTTCTGCCACCATGAGTATTGTGTTATGTCCCTTTTTAAAAAGAATTAATTCTCCAGATTCAGACCTTTTGTCACCTGCGCCACAAAAAGAAAAATCCTGCTCCTCTCAGCATTTTGTCTCTTCTCTCATTATTTCTAAGTGTTTACAGGCCAGAAATAAAGACATCTGCTCCTCTGTCCTTACAGGAGCTGGAGGTACGGGCACTGCCAGGAGGGGGCACTGTGACTCTTTGTATTAATCAGCATGCAGAACAGACATTACCTCTGAGCCGTATTGAATTTTGGCTACATAACTAAATAGCTTTGGAATTAACACGGCCTTACTGCACGCACAGGTTGCTCTATACAGCGGCCCTGTCTGGTGCACTCACATCTGTGTTAGCGGGAGGATAAGGAGCGGCAGAATCCCAGTGGAATTCTTCCATGGTCAGCGCAGGGCAGTAACAGTCTGGTGCCAGGGATAACCTGCAGGATATAGGGGGATACAGGCTCTCTCTGGTCTGGATATAGGGGAGACCTGCGGACTCCAGGACTGGTCTCCTACACCCCTGTAGTTGTCTTCACTCTGGGGCTGAACCAGAGACGATGTCCTGAGGCTGGCACCAGTGCCAGGATGTTGTCTTTGGAAGTACCCAGGCATAAAGGTAACTGCAGGGGTGAGAAAGAAGAATATCTGCTGCAGTCTTGGGGTCTGTATTAAGATGGAGTCTGGTATTGGGTCTGAGTAATGTGTGCTACCGGATATTCTTTAATAAGGGGAAATCTAGGCAGGGGGCTGTGTTTTGTGGGCATCTGGTCTCAGATCTGTTTTTAGGAGTTGTCTGTTTGGAGTTGGGTCTGGGGTCTGTAATAAGAAGTAGTCTGGAGAAGCTGTCTCGTCAGTGTTTGCATTTAGGTGCAGTCTAGCCTGTGGGTCTAAACTTAGGAGCAGTCTAACCAGGAGTGAGTATTTAGGGGGAGTCTGTTCTCTGGGCTGAATTTAAGGCCGGAGCCACGCCTGTTGCTTCGCACCTACCCCACCTCAACACAGTATTATTTCCCCGTTAGTGCCCTCCACCTCCCTCTCACATTGCCCCTCGCATTGTGCCCCCCTCAGCAGCTCCCACTCTTTTTTTGCCACTTTTATTGTGCCCACCATACCACCATAGCAGCTCCCCCTGTAATTGTACCCCCTGCAGCAGGGGCTCCCTCCCACATTGTTATTTTACTGTGGGGGACACAATAATAGGGGGACCTGCTGGGGGCACAATAAGAAGGACTACACTCTTCTTTCCACGTTCCCCCGCAGCTGCTCCTCTCTCCTCTGCTTCTGCTGTGTGTAGCAGTGACGCCGGCAGGCAGAGATCCCATCATCACATGATGTCACCACCCGCCGCCTGTGCTACAAACAGCAGAAGCAGAGCAGAGAGGAGCTGCTGCGGAGGAATGTGTAAAGGTGAGTGTGCTTTTTATTTTAACAGAGGAATCAGCTCTGTTGGCTTCCGTAGGACAGTGGGATAGAGCACGAAAATCAGGATACTCCCGCTGGATCCGGGACTGTTGGAAGGTATGCTTGTCTGGACTATATTGAAGTGATTCTGGTTTTATGGCTGCTTTAAGGAGTTGTCTGATCTTGGGTCCGTATTTTGGAGCAGTCAATTCTCCATTGTATTTCACAGGGTATTCATTAATACAGCAGTATCTAGTCTGGGGTCTGTGTTTTGGGGGGAATCGTGTCTCAGGTCTGTTCATAGGAGTAGTTTTATTTGGGGGGGTTGTTAAGGAGAAGTCTGGTTTGGGGTCTGTTTAAATAAGTAGTCTGACCTGGAGTCTTGATTTGGAAGCAGCCTGGTCTGTATAAAAGGAGTGTGGTCAGGGCTTGTATTTAGGAGCAGTCTAGTCTGCGGTCTACAGTCAAAAGTGACAATCTAAAGCGAACCTGTCGCCAGAAATGTCCTTTGTAGCTGGTGACTATGATAGGCGGATCTAAAAAGTGTCAGCATTCTGAATCCCTTCAGTGGTTTGTAATAGGTGAGTCCTGGGGAGGGGCAGCTGCAGCCTGTGCCTCCTCATACATTCTTCCTCCACACCATCCCCCTCCCTCCCCGGCCTGCTCAATGCACATGATAGGAAGGGGAGGGAGCTGCATAGTGGAGAGGAGACTGACACAGGCACACACAAGCTGCAGCTGAACATACAATATTCTGCCACTGATACAATGCAGCAAACCATCAAGAGAGAGAAGGATAAAATACAATCCTATTCACTGACAGCAAGCAGACATCTTAGAAATTTTGAGGAATTAACGCAGAAGAGTCAGGCTATCAGTGGTTGATTAGTGACATGAATAACTCATTAGCTGTGATATTACTGTATGATACTAATCTGGCGGCTGTGCAGATCGAGTGCTGGCATTGAGCGCGCGACCAGGATTTATCTCCCAGCATGCTCAGCGTTGTGGCATTTGTCCTCGATTGATGCATCTTTCAGAGCAGCTGCATGAGAATGTGTCGTTTGGAGATGTTTTCTCGTTAGTCCACTCTGTCAAGTAAAGTGCAGAGCGCTCGGCTCCAGCGCATTTATTTCCTGCCTCCCTTCTCATTGAAACAAGCGACCTAACATTTTAGCTCTGACACCAAAATTACACAGACGCTCAGGAAAGCGAAACGTAACTCAGTCCCTGCGATCGCTCCCTGCCGCTCTGACCGGTCACTGTCTGACATGATGAACAGTGTTTTTATATATATGTGTGAATAGCCCTTTTATATAACATTGGGTAGTCCAGACAGTCTGCATCAGTGGCGTAAGAGCTACAGTAGCATAGCAGCTATGGGGCCCGTGAAGTTAAGGGGCCCAGAAATGCACTGCCAGGTCATAATTCACTGATGCTGTGTCCCCATGACCCTCCCTCTGTGTCTTAGACCGAGGCGCCTGCCCTCCTCCTCCTGTCTGTGTGTGTGTATACTGTATGTATATATAAATGTTTGATATATATACTGTATGTATATAATGTGTATGTACTATACAGTAGATGTGCAAATTTGATGTGTATATACTGTATGAGTTTGTATATACTCTATGTATTAGTGTATAAATGTATATATGAGTACATTAATGTGTGCGTATACATGTGGGTGCAAGTATAGAAAAGTGTAGAACTTTCTGTGTGTGTATATACGTGTATAAATGTGTGTAATTGTATAAAAATGTCTGTGCAAATATATACATTTTTTTTCAAGGGGAAGGGGGTCCTCATGCAGAAATCTACTATGGGGCCCAGTCTCTCCTAGTTACCCCTGACACTCTCATTCCAGCGACTGTGTCTGTCTCTGACACTCTGATTCCAGTGACTGTCTCTGTCTCTGACACTATCATTACAGTTACTGTCTCTGTCTCTGACACTCTCATTCCAGCGACTGTCTGTCTCTGATACTCTCATTCCAGCGACTGTCTGTCTCTGACACTCTTATTACAGTGACTGTCTCTGACACTCTCATTCCAGCGACTGTCTGTCTCTGACACTCTCTCCCACTCTTTTTTTTTGCCACTTTTATTGTGCCCACCATAGCAGCTCCCCCTGTAATTGTTCCCCCTCCCTCTCACATTGTTATTTTACTGTGGGGGACACAATAATAGGGGGACCTGCTGGGGGCACAATAAGAAGGACTACACTCTCCTTTCCACGTTCCCCCGCAGCTGCTCCTCTCTCCTCTGCTTCTGCTGTGTGTAGCAGTGACGCCGGCAGGCAGAGATCCCATCATCACATGATGTCACCACTTGCCGCCTGTGCTACAAACAGCAGAAGCAGAGCAGAGAGGAGCTGCTGCGGAGGAATGTGTAAAGGTGAGTGTGCTTTTTATTTTAACAGAGGAATCAGCTCTGTTTGCTTCCGTAGGACAGTGGGTGGGACAGTGGGATAGAGCCCAAAAATCAGGATAGTCCCGCTGGATCCGGGACTGTTGGGAGGTATGCTTGTCTGGTCTATATTGAAGTGATTCTGGTTTTATGGCTGCTTTAAGGAGTTGTCTGATCTTGGGTCCGTATTTAGGAGCAGTCAATTCTCCATTCTATTTTACAGGGTATTCATTAATACAGCGGTATCTAGTCTGGGGTCTGTGTTTTGGGGGGAATCGTGTCTCAGGTCTGTTCATAGGAGTAGTTTAATTTGGGGGGGTTGTTAAAGAGAAGTCTGGTTTGGGATCTGTTTTAATAAGTAGTCTGACCTGGAGTCTTGATTTGGAAGCAGCCTGGTCTGTATAAAAGGAGTGTGGTCAGGGCTTGTATTTAGGAGCAGTCTAGTCTGCGGTCTACAGTCAGAAGTGACCTGTCGCCAGAAATGTCCTTTGTAGCTGGTGACCAGTTCAAATAGCCTATGATAGACGGATCTAAAAAGTGCCATTGTCAGCATTCTGAATCCCTTCAGTGGTTTGTAATAGGTGAGTCCTGGGGAGGGGCAGCTGCAGCCTGTGCCTCCTCATACATTCTTCCTCCACACCATCCCCCTCCCTCCCCTGCTCGCACAATTCACATGAGAGGAGGGGAGGGAGACTGACACAGGCACACACAAGCTGCAGCTGAACATACAATATATTGCCACTGATACATTGCAGCAAAACATCAAAAGAGAGAAGGATAAAATACAATCCTATTCACTGACAGCAAGCAGACATCTCAGAAATCAACCCAGAATAGTCAGGCTATCAGTGGTTGATTAGTGACATGAATAACTTGTTATCTGTGATATTACTGTATGATAATAATCTGGCGGCTGTGCAGATCGAGTGCTGGCATTGAGCGCCCGACCAGGATTTATCTCCCAGCATGCTCAGCGTTGTGGCATTTGTCCTCGATTGATGCATCTTTCAGAGCAGCTGCATGAGAATGTGTCGTTTGGAGATGTTTTCTCGTTAGTCCACTCTGTCAAGTAAAGTGCAGAGCGCTCGGCTCCAGCGCATTTATTTCCTGCCTCCCTTCTCATTGAAACAAGCGACCTAACATTTTAGCTCTGACACCAAAATTACACAGATGCTCAGGAAAGCGAAACGTAACTCAGTCCCTGCGATCGCTCCCTGCCGCTCTGACCGGTCACTGTCTGACATGATGAACAGTGTTTATATATATATGTGTGAATAGCCCTTTTATATAACATTGGGTAGTCCAGAGAGTCTGCATCGGTGGTGTAAGAGCTACAGTGGCGCAGCAGCTACGGGGCGTGTGAAGTTAAGGGGCCCAGAAATGCACTGCCAGGTCATAATTCACTGATGCTGTGTCCCCATGATCCTCCCTCTGTGTGTTAGACCGAGGCGCCTTCCCTCCTCCTCCCAAACCACCTCCCATCCGCCAGCCAACACCGGTGACCCCAGGCCCTCCCACCTTCCTGCTTGACAGCACAGTTGCCCTCTCCCACCAGAAGGCCAGCTGCCCGTTCAGCCGCCACCATTATATGTATTACCTATTATTATACGTATTTATACGTCTGTGTATATATGTGTGTGTGTGTGTGTGTATACTGTATGTATGTGTGTATAAATATATGATATATATATACTATATGTATATAATGTGTATGTACTATACAGTAGATGTGCAAATTTGATGTGTATAAACTGTATGAGTTTGTATATACTCTATGTATTAGTGTATAAATGTATATATGAGTACATATATACATTTGAGTGTAGAACTTTCTGTGTGTGTATATACGTGTATAAATGTGTGTAATTGTATAAAAATGACACTCTCACTCCAGCGACTATCTGTCTCTGACACTCTCATTCTAGCGACTGTCTGTCTCTGACACTCTCACTCCAGCGACTGTCTGTCTCTGACACTCTCACTCCAGCGACTGTCTGTCTCTGACACTCTCATTCTAGCGACTGTCTGTCTCTGACACTCTCACTCCAGCGACTGTCTGTCTCTGACACTCTCTGCCTTTAGTGACCACAGCTCAGAGCTCATATTAATGACCTGCGGTAGAATAGCAACCAATCACGGCTCAGCTTCCAACTGCCACAGCAGCAGCAGCAGACAAGGGCTCCTGTATATGGGGGGTAATAAGTGGATTTTGGAAAGCGCAGGGTCAAAATTTGGCCTCAAAATCTGGTCTAAGAAGTTCCCTGAGGAACTCACAGGCAACAACTGTGCTGAATTTGGTGATTGTAAACGGGACGGTATAGATTCCTTTAGTGGATATACATACATATATACACACACACACACATACAGTACACACATACAGTACACACATACATGCATCCAGGTTTATATATTAGATTTCTGTATCTCTATATGTGATGGACATTGATGAGTTCTGGTATATGTTCCCCCGATACATCTTGGAAGTATCTCTTCACCATTCTATGAAGATCTGACTATGTTGTTATACACTTCACACATCATCTTCTTCTTTTGTAATGTGAACTATCTGTAAAGTCTGTGTCTTGGCAACAAAGATAAAATTAAGTGTGTACCGCAATACCCCCCCCCCTCCCCCCATCCTCCGCACTTGTGGCCTCGCCAATGAGTAATGCTATAAATCCAGCCTTATGAGACATAATTGAGTCCTCTGGGAGAGAGACTGCAACTGTGCTTTAAATTATATTACAGGATAAACTAAGAAAAAACCTCGCAATGAGCAGATAGCAGATTATTTATAGAAAATGTATATGGTAAATACCGCTATCCACGCCGCCGGATGAAGCCGCAGAAATCACCGGGCCTCCGCAGAAGATATACTGTATACAAGTACATACATTCCCCGGCCCCCAGTGATATACTGTGTACACTGACATTCTCCCCCCTCCTCTCCATGAAATGTTATATGTATAGTACAGGCGCTCCCCTACTTTACACACCCGACTTACAGACAACCCCTAGTTACAGCCAGACCCCTCTGCCCACTGTGACCTCTGGTGACCTCTCTGGATGTTACTATAGTCCCAGGCTGCAATGATCAGCTGTAAGGTGTCTGTAATGAAGCTTTATTGATAATCCTCGGTCCAATTACAGCAAAATATTTGAAACTCCAATTCTCACTGGGGCCAAAAAAAAAATTGTCTGGATCTACAATTACAAAATATACAGTTTCGACTTAAATGCAAATTCAATTTAAGAACAAACCGGGGGACTGCCTGTACATGCATCTGCCCTCTCTGCTGCTCCAGTTGATATACTGTATAATTATATGGCCTTCAGTATCGCCATGTGATTGGCTGATTAAAAATTAAGTGTTAACGAGCAGTTGGACAGGTGTACCTAATAAAGTGGCCGGTGAGTGTATAGTGGATCTTTAATAGCGTTGGGGATATGGGGATGTATTAGTTGAACTTCCGGGAACAATTTACTATGCATTATACTTCAAAGTCATATTGTTGTTTTTAGATTGTAATTGTTAATAAAATGAGATATATTTTTTAATAAATGGTGTGATGAATTGTTTATGGACCAGAAATCACTCATATGGTTTTTTGAGGTTATATTGAATCATAAATAGAGTGGGTTCGCATAAGGAAGGTTTACAAACAAATGTTATTCTTTCATCTTGTGCTTATTATTTGGTTGGGAGACTTAATATTATGTGGTAAAAATAGCATTTAACTCTATTCTGTGGGTTGGGCCGATAATATTTTTATAGTTATTTTTATAAATAATCTTTGCTTTCTTAACAAATATTTCAATACATTTTATCACATATATAATATATGACACTCTCTTAATACTCATTTTTATAGTTTATGTTATGTTTAAAAGGGGTTGTCTCAGACTTATTAAAAAGCAAAAGGTGGCAGAGAGGGTGCTGCTTAAAAAAATAAAGATGTATGTACCTTCCGGCGCCCTCCGGGTGTCCCTCGCTGCTGTCGCTCTTGTCTGCCGCCATGTAAACAAACATGGCCACGGGATTCAGCTTCTGACCCTCCGTGGCCAGCCACGCCCACCCATCCCTACGCAGACTGGGGAGACAACAGCGCAGGACACCCGGGGGGGGGGGGGGGGCGCTGGAAGGTAAGTACATGTTTATTTTTTTAAGCAACCCCCTCCCGGCCATCTTTTGTTTTTTAATAAGTCTTGGACAACCCCTTTAATACCTTTAACTAAATGTAAAACTTTGTGAAAAACAGAGCAAGTTTTATTACTAATTTATTAGGCACCGTAAATTCCATGCTATTGGGTTCATAAACTTGGCTTGAAAAGAATAAACATATCTTTCTATTATACTTTCTCATTTTGGATTTTGGAAACTACATCCCTCATGTAATTTATGAATGGGTATAGTGAATATTTTGACCTAGTAAGGTTGTATGGTTAACAAGGGGCCTTTATACTGTTTCAGCACAGGTGCCCCCTATTGTCTTGGTCTGCCACTGTATGTTTGGTCATTTATCCTTACTCTTAGACCATTGGATTTAACATCAGGATCTGACAAGCTTAAATACATACGGTGGGAAAATACAACTAATATGTATAATATAAAAAAGGATATTACCCATGTACTAGTACTAAGCTATACATAAGCAATTTGTTTAGTAGAGGTTTCTTATAGTATAAATCTGTCATGTCTCAAACCACTGAACTTTACAGTAATTCTATAGCGTATGGAGCCAAAGGTTGTATGCCTTAGGCGAAGGGGTAGATCACTTTAAGAGTGTTACAAGTTTAGAAAACTTGATTCACAATGCCCAGGGAGGTCCAGAAAATGAAGAAAAGGGATCAGAAGGAAAGAAATCCCTCAGAATTCTCATGTTGCACTTTTAAATGACCGCAATATTACTCAAGACACCCTTTTGTTACTTGTATTTTTGTTTGCTTTCTTAATTGAGTGACCTTATAAAGACCAAGGTTCATTCTTCATGTTTTCATTTCTTTGGTCATTAAGTTTCATTCAGAACTATCTACAGTGTCTATAGAAAGTGTAAAGTCTAAACATTTTTCATTACTTTTGTTTTCTACATCTCTTTACAGTTTTACCTTAAGAGTAGACTGTCATAGTTTTTAGAGAAATATTTAATCTGTCAAGGTAGATAAGTATGCAGACATATTAGTAGCAGGGAACATGCACAAAGTACAAGCTCAGTATCAGCGTGTAGGCTCCGAAACAGATTTCTGGATCAGGATGGGATACAGGGTTCCAGATCGAGGGTTTAAGATCTAGGGTTTAATATACAGGCTTCTGGATACAAGGTGCCTAAAACAGGGTTCAGGATACAAGGTTCAGAATCCAGGGTTCCAGACTCCAGTGCTGTTGGCAGGCTGAATTACATAAAGTTGGATATGGGTAGCAGGCAGGAGAACCACAGGTCACAGAATTAACAGTCGGGTATGGGTGACAGGCAGGAGAACCACAGGCCACAGATATACCAGATCAGACTGAGGTTCACAGAGTCAGGTTCAGGTAACAGACAGGAGAACCACAGGTCACAGAAGTACCAGATCTGACTGAGGTTCACTGAGTCAGGTTCAGGTAACAGACAGGAGAACCACAGGTCACAATAGTACCAGATCTGACTATGGTTCACTGAGTCAGGTATGAGTAACAGGCAGGAAAACCCAGAGGTACCAGAACAGACTGAATGTCATAGTCCGGTCTCAGAAGAAACTGACAGGAGTAACTTGAGTAGCAGTCATATATCCCTTGAATTACTCGATCCACAGCTTGATCCGAGCTGGGCAACCCTGGGTGTGACTCAGAACTCAGCAGCTAGACTCAAACTGAGGATTCAGACATAGTCTAAAGAGAAAGAGTGACCATTTGTGACCATAGACCATTACTACAATCAGCCCAGAGTTATGTACAACTAAACAATGGGTTTGTTATGTACTATATTCTCATTAGGCATAGATGACCAGAGCATGATTTCCAAACATTTTACCCTTGCTTTAAAAATTTATAATTTTAAAGTTTAATAACACCAATATGAGGCAAAACAAAACATTGGGACTTATTTACTAAGAGTCCACGGAGCACACTTTCGTCGGATTTTGGAAATATTCAGGATTTGCCCCAATGTGACAGCTATTTAGAAGAGGATTGTGTCGCACGTGATCAGATTTTGGAGCAGAGGCGCCGACTTTTGTGCAACGGGGGGCGGGCCCTTGGACGATCTGACTGATTGGGACTGAGCGCTGTCCCAACCAATGCACTTACATGCACCAGAAAGAAGATGGTTAACTACAGTAGAACATAACCAAGCATGGAAGCGACACATGCAGGAAATCGGGCGCACAATCTTTGTGAATCACGGCAGAGTGCATTGTCGTGCAGGGTAAGTAAATGTGCCCTATTATGTCTATCATTACTGTTAGTCCTATCATCTACATAAATCTCCTCATATTAATTTAAACCATTCCTATTGGCTATATCGAAACATACATCCACACGCAGGCTGGCGCCGAAACGTAGATGGGGGGTTTCTACCAGTGGTGGACTCAGGGTGAACAGCTTTTTAGGGGTGAGTGATGCATATATAACCTGTCAATTAATGCTGTATGTATTGAAGGATGTGTACCCCATGTTGTTGGATGTTTACATGCACTGGCACTCTCAGGCCCTAGAAATGCTATCAGGGTTGATGTTTACATGTGAATGAACTAGCACTTTGATTTTTCAGTTCCCAGTATACCCCGTGAATCTTTGTCTGTGCCTACCATTATATGTATAAAATGAACTAGCAGGAATACTCCCTTCTATTTGGGTATAAAAATTTTTATTGCCCCATCTCCTAATCCCTTATTATGTCCCCATGGTAAATGTAATATCCCTTTGTGATGGTTTCACAACCCTTTTAAAGTGATTTTGCCGGTTTCGAACATTGTCTACATTCAAAGTGCTCGTTTCGAGTAACGAGCCCCATTGAAGTCAATGGGAGACCCGAGCATTTTTCAAAGGGACCATGGTTCAGGAATAAAATGTGTTATTTAATTGAAAAAGAATGTCTTCTGATAATTTGCAAACATCTGCGATCTATTCTTCACTGTTCCGCGCGTATATTATCTCCCGACAAGTTAGCAGATGTGAAGAACAGTGAAGAATAGAATAAAAACAGTGAACACAGTGAACACAGTGAACACAGGATTCTCAGCTCAGAGACTGGGTACATCTCTCCACCTGTGACTGCTATGTTATATACTTCCAGGCCTCATGGCCCCTTCAAGAATGGGGGCCGATGGTGGGGCTGCTATCACCCCCTGTAATAACCTCCTATATTCAATCTTTAAAGGTCTTACCTTATATATCATTGGCAGGGCTCTTACCCCTTGGGACCCCTCAGGTCCTTTCTACCATGTAAGAAGCAGTAATTACAAGAAGTTGTTGCAGAGACCATATAATATTGATATGACCTGGGGCATGATAGCTATATGTTGTGTACTAGGCCTTGGAGTAGGTTAAAGCAAAATTGGAGTGTCCTGTTTGAGTGGCATGCATTTGTAAATGGCTTATTTATTATATAGCAGAATCCTAAAAATAATTTTAGACCCGAGACTAGAACATCAGTCCTCCGTATTCATTTATACATCAGTTCAACATAAATTTCTGACCCCAGACTAGCTACGTTAATTCATTTCAGCCCCAAAGTAGAGCACCTAATCTTTTAATGTCACCCAATTTTAATATCTGATCTACATCCAGTACCTGTAAATATATTCAGAACCCAGACCAATCCCTTTACATATAGTCAGACCCCAGACCAGTCTCTCCAAATATAGTCAGACCCCAGACCAGTCCCTCCAAATATAGTCAGACCCCAGACCAGTCCCTCCAAATATAGTCAGA
>WNYA01000884.1:0-106002 GCA_019512145.1 Engystomops pustulosus
CAGCGGAGCGCCAACTCCATGCCAAGATCCAACTAACATAGTTTTAACTGCAGCATCGGGAAAAGTTCGTCTCGAATAACGAGTACCCGAGCATTTTAGTGCTCGCTCATCTCTAATGATAGTCACTCTGTGTTACTCTGTGGGACCCAACCCAGTGGGATAACAGTATTAACCCCTTAAGGACACATCCATTTTGTAGCTTAAGGCTCAGTCCCATTTTTTGGATTCTGACCTGCGTCTCTTTATATGGTTATAACTTTTGAAAACTGTTACTTATCTAAACGTTTCTGATAAACAATTTTGGCTGATAAGTTTTGCAAAATAAAAAAGGAAAAATGATGAATTTTTTTGAAAAATTTGCCATTTTTGAAATTCGAAATCATCGCGTTTTCAGGAAGATAGATTTACCACCTAAATAATTGCCGCATAACATTTCCCATATGTCTACTTTAAATTTTCATAATTTTTGAAATGTCTGGATAATTTATTTTGACGTCACGCGCGTTACAAATCGAATAGCAATTTTCCGTATTTTCAGAATTTACTATTTTGGGGATAAATACCATTTGAAATGAAATTTTACATATTTAGCATTAAAATCCCCTATATAATCAACCCATTTTCAAATCTGCACCCCTCAAGCTATCAGAAACAGCTATTACAAAGATTGTTAACCCCTTGAGATCTTCATAGTAATTGAATCAAAATGGAGGTGAAATTTAGAATGGTCAAATTTTGTGGGTTATACGTTCATTTAGACCTAAAGTTTACATATTTCCAAAAGATAAAAAGAGAAAACCCCCAAATTTCTCCCGAGTGCAGAGACCCTGCAAAACTGGCTTTTACTTGTTTTATGGGCGCACAGCGAGCGCAGAAAGGAAGAAGCGCCCTTTAGCTGCCAGGATTTTAGATTCCTCATTGGCCCATTTTGAAGGCTACAAAATTTTCGCTTTTTCGTTATTGGGGCCATGTGATGGCATTTTTTTTGCGGTATGAGATGCTTCTTCCAGTTTTACCATTTTGGGGTTGTTATTGTTTAAAATTTAGGAACATTTTTTGAGGTCACGAGTAGAAAAGCATCAATTCTGTACTGGATTTTTTACTTTTTTAATTTTTCGTGTTCACCGTATAGCCCAATAATCATGTTATCTTTATTCTATGGGTCGATACGATTATGGAGATACCAGACATTAATATTTTTTCTTATGTTTTACTAAAGTTGCCAAATAAAACCCTAATGTGGAGGAAAAATCTATCCTTTGTGCATCACCATCTTCCAAGTAGCATAACATTTTTACTTTTTTTGGCTACAGAGCTGGTTGATGGCTTGTTTTTTGGGGGACCGGTTGCACTTTGCATCAGTATCATTCTGGAATACATATGTTTTTTTGATCACTTTTTATTGCATTTTTAGTGGAATTCAATAGGTAAGAATCATAATTTTTGGCAGGTATTTAAAGTTTTTTTACGGCGTTCATCGTACGGGTTCAATAGTTATTTTGTTTTATTCTACAGATTGTTACTGACGCGCTGATACTATATATGTGGGGTTTGTGTTAAGATTTAGACTTTTTTGAGCGTTCTATGTCTCTTTATATGTTTTGGGGCTTAAGGGCATTTTTAGTTATTTTTTATTGAAAAACTTTTTTTTACATTTTTTACTTGATCCACCATGGGACATGAACAAGCAATCATCTAATAAATAACATGCACATGGTAGGCTGACACTGTGCCTTTAACCCCTTAATGACTTGGCCTTTTTTAGTTTTTTCACTTCCATTTTTCACTCACCAACTTCAAAAATCTATAACTTTTTTATTTTTCCACATAAAGAGCTGTGTGATGGCTTATTTTCACGCTTCCATGGCGTGTACTGGGAAGCAGGAAAAAAATTCCAAATGCAGTAAAAATGGTGAAAAACCACATTTGCGACGTTTTATTGTGGGCTTGGATTTTACAGCTTTTACTCTGCGTTCCAAATGACAGGTATACTTTATTCTTTGGGTTGGTACGATCACGTGGATACCAAATTTGTACAGGTTTTATAATGTTTTCATACATTTAAAAAGATTAAAACCTCCTGTACAATTTTTTTTTCATTTTGCCATCTTCTGGCACCAATAACTTTTTCATACTTTGGTGTACGGAGCTGTGGGTGATGTCCAAAAATATGCAGATGACATGATAATTGCTGGGTGCATTAAGGAGGGGAACAAATCAGCATACAGAGACACAGCATCATTGTCTGTTAAGTGGTGTGAGCATAATGGATTGATACATAACCTCAACAAGACCAAGGAAATGGTAATTAGTTTTGGCAGAAGTATTATTGACTGCATTTCTCCACTAGTGGTTGGTGGAATCTATTTTGAACTGGTACACAAGTACTTTAGTATTGTTCTGGATGTTAAACTAAAGTGGAGTGGAATGGTTGACTATGTTTGAGTAGGTTGCATTTTTTGCGATCCCTGCATTGTTTTCATCTTCAGTAGTCTTTGTTGGTCTCCTTTAACCCCTTATCACCGACACTAGTTTTCAGCTCAATGACCAGACTCGATTTTTCAAATCTGACATGTCTCACGATAATTGGTTATAACTTCGGAACGCTTTAACATATCCTGGTGATTTTGAGAATGTTTTCTCGTGACACATTGTACTTCATGTTAGTTATAACATTCTGGAATACATATGTTTTTTTGATCACTTTTTATTGCATTTTTAGTGGAATTCAATAGGTAAGAATCATAATTTTTGGCAGGTATTTAAAGTTTTTTTACGGCGTTCATCGTACGGGTTCAATAGTTATTTTGTTTTATTCTACAGATTGTTACTGACGCGCTGATACTATATATGTGGGGTTTGTGTTAAGATTTAGACTTTTTTGAGCGTTCTATGTCTCTTTATATGTTTTGGGGCTTAAGGGCATTTTTAGTTATTTTTTATTGAAAAACTTTTTTTTACATTTTTTACTTGATCCACCATGGGACATGAACAAGCAATCATCTAATAAATAACATGCACATGCATAGGCTGACACTGTGCCTTTAACCCCTTAATGACTTGGCCTTTTTTAGTTTTTTCACTTCCATTTTTCACTCACCAACTTCAAAAATCTATAACTTTTTTATTTTTCCACATAAAGAGCTGTGTGATGGCTTATTTTCACGCTTCCATGGCGTGTACTGGGAAGCAGGAAAAAAATTCCAAATGCAGTAAAAATGGTGAAAAACCACATTTGCGACGTTTTATTGTGGGCTTGGATTTTACAGCTTTTACTCTGCGTCCCAAATGACAGGTATACTTTATTCTTTGGGTTGGTACGATCACGTGGATACCAAATTTGTACAGGTTTTATAATGTTTTCATATATTTAAAAAGATTAAAACCTCCTGTACAATTTTTTTTTTAATTTTGCCATCTTCTGGCACCAATAACTTTTTCATACTTTGGTGTACGGAGCTGTGGGTGATGTCCAAAAATATGCAGATGACATGATAATTGCTGGGTGCATTAAGGAGGGGAACAAATCAGCATACAGAGACACAGCATCATTGTCTGTTAAGTGGTGTGAGCATAATGGTAATTAGTTTTGGCAGAAGTATTATTGACTGCATTTCTCCACTAGTGGTTGGTGGAATCTATTTTGAACTGGTACACAAGTACTTTAGTATTGTTCTGGATGTTAAACTAAAGTGGAGTGGAATGGTTGACTATGTTTGAGTAGGTTGCATTTTTTGCGATCCCTGCATTGTTTTCATCTTCAGTAGTCTTTGTTGGTCTCCTTTAACCCCTTATCACCGACACTAGTTTTCAGCTCAATGACCAGACTCGATTTTTCAAATCTGACATGTCTCACGATAATTGGTTATAACTTCGGAACGCTTTAACATATCCTGGTGATTTTGAGAATGTTTTCTCGTGACACATTGTACTTCATGTTAGTTATAAAATTTAAGTGATAAGTTTTGCGTTTCGTTCTGAAAAAAAGTGAAAATTTGGCAAAAGTTTGTAAAAATTCTTCATTTTCCAAGTTTGAAATGTTCTGGTTTCCAGACAGGAAGTAAAACTACCCACAGAATATCTGCTTTATGTTGGGATGATATTTTATGTGTCCTCTCATTTTCTAGGATGTTATGAGGTGCAGAACTTTAGGTGCGATTTTTCTTATTTTCATGAAAATTGCCATAACTCACATTTTGAGGGACAACTCAGCTTTCAAGTGACTTTGAGAGGCCTAAATAATAGTAAAACCCCATAAATTACCCCACTATAGAAAGTTCACCCCTCAACATATGTAAAACAACTTCTATTAAGTCCATTAACCCTTTAAGTGTTTCACATGGGTTAAAAAATATGGACCTACGATTTAGAAACTATGGAATTTTTTTGGAAATACATTCATTTAGGCCAAAACTGACATTTTCAGAATAAATTAAATGATGAAACGCACTGCAACGCTTGATGCTGATGCCCAATTCCTCCCGAGTGTACTGATACCCCATATGTGGTGGTGACTGCTGTACGGGCGCACGGCAGAGTATAGAATGAATGGAGGCGCCGTCCACAGCAGATTTGTATTGTCACATTGTACGACCTATAAATTTTTATTTTCAAGGGGGACACAAACAAAATCATCAATTTTTATTTTGGATTGTGAGCATTTCCCCCCCCCTGGGGACACAAACAAAATCATCAATTTTTATTTTGGATTGTGAGCATTTCCCCCCCCCTCACTCACCGTAACGTAAAAATAATATTTTATCTTTATTCTCTGGTTCACTACGATTGCGGTGATACCTCATTTATATAGTTTTTCTTATTTTGCTCAATTTTCCTGAGCAAAACCAATATTGCTGGGCTGTGATATCACAGCCCGACACCGGCACCAGCGAGACCCGGTGTCCCGAAAACTTCTTCTGATGCGCCGCCGTAGAAAGGCGTCGCATCAGAAGAAGTACCCTTAATGACCGCCGTAAAAACCCGATAGGGCGGTCATTAAGGGGTTAAGGAAGCAACTGTCATGAGTATCTTGTTCTACTCAGTTGTGGTTTGGGGTAATTGTATTTCAGTTAAGAATTCCAACCATTGTAGAAAGGTGATAAAAAAGGCTGGCCCAGTGATTGGGTTGAAAATTGAGGGTTTGGAATCAATTCTTCACCAGAGAATGTTACGGAAGATGTTAGAGATGTTCTTGTTTCTTATGGTTTTTGAGTTATTTATTTTTATTCTGTTTTAGTTTATACTTGTTATTTTATGTAACTGTGTTTGTCTAGTTCAATGTTTGGTTGTGACAATCAAATTTCCCTTTGGGGATGATAAACTATTTAGTTATGTATAGAAAGGTCCAGGCAATCTTGTCAATGGCAATGGAAGGAAGGACAATTAGCAAGCATGTCACTATGCTTTTCACTGAATGTTTGTAGCCCTAGTTTAACAGGGATATGATATTATTGAAGTAGGTGTGGTCTCTCTTAGATTTGATTACACATGAGTTTGCAAAGCATGGGACATCAGAGCATTTTTTTGTATATGGTAGTGAAGAAACAAATGATGCGCCAGCTCTATGAATCTGTCCAGAGGACTTACTTACATTTATGAATTGACAGCATATAACCACACTAAATGTAATACATTTAATGGATCAGCCCATGTTTCATGTTTGAGATAGCTTGGTAGCTATTATTGCATCATTTCCTGTATAACATCTCCATATGTTCTGTCAGCACTTGTACATTTAACATTCAACTTACTTTATATCTAGTCCTCTAAAATGCCAACAGTATAAACAATGTTTCATTGTACTGTTAAATCATAAATTTCTTGATGCTTTGTTGCCAGATTAAATTTACATCCTAATTGATTCATTCTTAGCCTTTGAGATGTGTGAGACACTGAAGGCGTTAACTGTGGATGGGCGGTATGTTTCCCCTAGGTTTTGCTACTATGCAAGGCCTATTGTGAGGTTTTTTGTCCATCACCCTTGGGACCAGTGGTGGGAACATCCAATCAGCTACTAAAGCCGCGTCACATGCTCGAATGTTGTCTCTCTCTTGAATGAGGCTGGAGAGCACACAGCACTGACCTCTGTGTCCTGGAGCATAGCCAAGTGATTTGTTCTTTGTTGAGTCAAAGAACCATGTGTAGTTAGTACCAGCTGACGGGTAGGATATTATTTTTGTTTTTGATCCTGGATTTGAAAAGGCTGTTTTATTTTAGATTCTGCTGAAATAAACGCAGCCGCTGAACCTGTTTTTGGACTGTACTTTGGTGTCCTGTCGTTAACTGCATCACAGCCCCCCCCCCGCTACCACGTCTCTACTGTGCCAAATCTCCACAGATGGTATAGAGCTTTTCACCATCTCAACATTATTGTCATTTACAGATCAATTCATTCTTCTAGATCATGAGACTTTGCAGAAATCTTAGATCATTACTGGAAGGAAGGCGGTCAATAACAGATCATTAAACATACTTTTTTTTAATTATTCACTTTAACATGTAATGTGTATTAACGTCCCTTATTGGTTTTAATTGTAATACTCTTAACATAACAATCAAGGAAAAGTGACTTATTGGAGTTCATAGTTGCCTGCAGGCCAAATCAACCATTTTGTCAATTGTAAAGTGGAATGTCGGGGGCCTACCAGTCCCCGACTGTAAGTCGGACTGCCAGAACCAAGGGTCAATTCATGAGGCAACACGGACACAATACGGGGCCTGGTATATAAGACAGTGTTTAGGTGGTGCCTGCTGTTATATGCCGATTTAGATAATCCATACAAATACTTAGTGCTGAGGTTGTGTTGTCCAGCACCTTGGACACAGGTGGTGGAAACAGCCAATCAGGCTAATAAAGCCGCTCAGCAGTGCTCAGAATGTTGTCTCTCTCTGGAAGGAGGCTGGAGAGCACACAGCACTGACCTCTGTGCCTGGAGCAGCCAAGTGATTTTCTTAGTGGTGAGTCAGAGAACCATTGTTTAGTTAGTACCCTGACGGGTAGGATATTATTTTGTTTTGATGCCTGAATGTGAAGGCTGTTTTATTTTGATTCCTGCTGAAATAAACACAGGCTAGACCTGTTTTGGACTGTACTTTGGTGTCCCTGTCGTGAACTGCATCACAGCACCCCGCTACCACGGTCTCTACTGGGCCAAATCTCCCACAGATGGTATAGAGCTTTCACACATCTCAACATTTATTGTCATTTACAATACAATTCATTCTTCTAGAGTCATGAAGACATTGCAGAAATCTATAGATACATTACTGGAAGAAGGCTGGTCAATAACAGATCATTAAACATTACTTTTTTATTATTCACTTTACAATGTAATTTGTATTACGTCCCTTATTGGTTTTAATTGTAATACTCTATTAACATAACATCAATGAAAAGTGAATTTATTGGAGTTCACAGTTACCTGCAGGCCAAATCACCATTTGTCAATTGTAAAAGTGGAATGTCGGGGGCTACCAAGTCACCCGACTGGTACCTGCTCTCGAAAACAGCCAAAAAGATATTGGCAAAAGTGCATGCGACAGGCGTGCCCATTGCCGTTCCTGTAATTTGATTAAACCATTGGTTATCAAATAGGAACGAGTTGTGGGTGAGAATAAACAGTAGAGCTTCACGTACAAATTCTATGAGGGCGTCACTTTTCCCTGTCTTACGTAAAACAAGGCAGATGGCTTCTACCCCCTCCTGGTGAGGGATCCTAGTGTACAAGCTCTCGGAGGACAAAAAGTGGATCGATTCCCACCTCTAAATTCGGAAAAGTTAGGGGCACGATGTGCCGAGATGTTGTCATCGTCTTCTGTCAGAAGCTCGTGTAGTGTGTCGAGGCAAATTAAATCTATGTTCTCAAGAGGACCGTTAATGTGAAAACCTAGTGGTCCTATGCAAGGTGTCTCGCCTTCTAAATCTCTCTGATACAACATGTACACGCTGAACATGCAGGCAACCCTGATGTATCGTCTTTTGCAGGGATAGAAAGGGTACCGGTGAACACCAATGGAGGAGATAGACATAGGGAACTCCTCCGATGCGAGGCTAGATGGATCCTCAAGACTGAGGCGGAAGGCCCTGCAGGACTAAATGATAAAAATGACATGGCGGTTTTCCTATAGTTTGCTAGGTACCTTACAAGGTATACTTCAGGCAATACAGCTCATTGTAACTCTCTTCGATTTATCACACTGTGAGGAAATTGTTTTTAACCATGTGATACTGATGTTTTATTTACCTTTTTCCCTTTTCTCCTTTCTGTGGGCGGTCTCGTTGGGTTGTTGACGCGTTGTGGCGACGCCCACACCGTGACTGGCCAGCTGGCGGTCCCGGGCGGGCGCCGCCCACGCCTCTATACACACCCACTTTGTTTACCCCCGATCACATGACTTCCTTGATCACATGATTTCCTTATGAGTGACGTCAGAGGGAGGATATTTATAATCCCGCCTCCACCGGCGTCCCTCATACGGCTTGACGAAGCGCAGGAGTGCGCGAAACGGCCCGTCGCCGAAGTTTTTCTTGTGCTGCACCTCCCTGTCACATGCATAAAACAGAATAAAGAAGATTCCTGGGGGTGTCCTTCAAATATGAAGGAATATCAGCTAGAATAGGTCTAAGCAGCCAATCCAAAAATTGTGACAATGATTCAGTCACCGAGCCAATCCCCGCGACAATTGGTCGGCCGGGGGGTTGGCTCGGTGACTTGTGAATTTTGGGGAGGAAATACCATGAGGGTTTTTTAGGGAATTTAGGGAGTAATTTCTCCGCCATTTTGTCTGAAAGTACCCCTTTCTCTACTGCTCGTCTCAAGACAGAGCGTAGAAGGGACAGGTATTTAGATGTAGGGTCCCCTACTAATCGTATGTAGGTGGAGGTGTCATTAAGTTGCCTTTCGGCCTCGGCCACATAAAACTCTTTCTGCATAATGACTATGTTTCCGCCCTTGTCGGCCGGCTTAATGACCAGGGATTTATCCTTTCTTAGTTTTTGTAAGGCCTTCCATTCCTCGTTAGATAGATTGGGGGCCTGAGTGGGATAGATCAAGGCCTTCACATCTCTACAGACCTGATCATGGAATATGTCAATGGGGGAGCCGGCCGGCAAGGGAGGACAAAAAGTGGATCGATTCCCACCTCTAAATTCGGAAAAGTTGGGGGCATGATGTGCCGAGAACATGTTAGTCATCGTACTCTGTCAGAGCTCGTGTAGTGTGTCGGGCAAATTAAATCTATGTTCCAAGAGGACCGTAATGTGAAACCTAGTGGTCCTATGCAAGGTGTCTCGCCTTCTAAATCCTCTCCCATGTGGTATGTCCCCTAGGTTCTTAATTGTACACAACAACTTTCTCAACAGCGATTTATTTCTAAATGGATTTATAAAGATCAATCTGGAATTGTACAAAGTCAAAGTTCCTGGGGATGCTATAATTTAAACCTTTTGAGAGGGCTGACAAGCAGACACTGTCCAGAGTTCTTCCGGATAGGTTAATCACGTTACAGTCCAATGTGGGATCTGAAGTTGGATCGGTAGATTCTAGCGCCAGGAAACTTTCTTTCTCTTTTGACTCGGCTTCCATCTTCCTCTGCCTCTTCCTATTCCTGCACCTTCCCCTCCGGATCCTGCGTCTCGATTTGTTCCCCCTAAAGGGGTTCCCGCTGCTGAAGTAATAGGTTCATCTCGACCTTCAATGGTGGAGGGACCTCGTTCCTCAGAACTACTGGAGTCCGACTCTGTCGTCCAGAAATCCGTGGCACGATGTTTGTTTGGTTTGGTTCGTCTAGTAGGTTTTTTCGTTCGCCAGCTGAAAATGCGACCCGTTTCGAAGTCGCTTTTGTCGCGTAAGAATTTATCACGTTTCTTTTCTTTGATTTCTGCCTGTAAAGGGATCAATCTTTTTTCTAGTTTTTTATAGAAAGTCTCGTTCTGTTTTTCCGTGAGGTGGGTCCTCAACTCAATCTTTGCTCTGCACAGATCAGAAGTGATACGTTCGTATTCTTCTTCATTTTTACTTAACACAAGACGCATAAGTTCCAGAGAACAAGTTAATTGGATACTGTTCCACCTCTCCAGGAAATTCGGGTCATCCTGGTATTGTGATGCTTCTTTGTATGGACGTAGTCCTCTCGGTACCCGATTGTGTTCATTATAGGTTTTAAGGGACTTGATGGTCCAAAACAGGCGTATTTCTTTTTCCGCTAGGTGTGAAATTCTTTGTTCCAAGGATTTAGTGCTTAGAACTTGTAACTCATCTTTTTGGTCACACTGTTTGAAGAATGTGCTTGCATCCTCCCTGCCAATATTCAATGCAGTATTGTTGCAGCCCGGTTCCTGATTCGTGTCCATTTCCATCAGATTGCTTGAGTGCGACGGTCTCTCGGCGTGCTCAGACGTGACAGTATACACAAAATCAATTGTAAAAGTGGAATGTCGGGGGCTACCAAGTCACCCGACTGGAATGTCGGCACTGCCAGACCAGGTCAATTAATGAGGCACGGACACAATACTTGGGGCCGGGTAGATAAGACTGTTTAGGTGGTGCACTGCTGTATATGCCAAGTAGATAATCCATACAAATAAAGACAAAAGATAGCGGCACTCACCCAGGAATCTTCTTTATTCTGCTTTATGCATGTGACAGGGAGGTGCAGCACAAGAAAAACTTCGGCGACGGGCCGTTTCGCGCACTCCTGCGCTTCGTCAAATCACCATTTGGTCTGTTCAGCAAAATGGGTTTGACACAAATAAGCAAGAGAACAGTCCACTTGAGTCTGTTAAAACAATAACACTTCAAATGAAGGCCCACTTTTCCTCTGTAACACCTATCAAAGCTATACACACATAAAACTCAACATTTTAATTTATTTTTCATTGATTCATTTTAAATTATATTTCTTGAGGAGAAATCTCTATCTTAATGGTGTTATTGTATTTAGTTAGTCATATACCATCACTTTTCAAGGATGGAGGACAACTGCTTATGATGGTTAGGCAAGGAAATTTATAACAAAGCTCCCTTATACTTATATATATATTTTGTTGAATAATTAGCAATATAATGATGTTTTCTCCCATAAAACTAACATTATCTTAACATTTTTTACCTAAATGGTCACAAGCAATTGTTACTGATCAATCACAGATATAATCAACTAGGAAACAATTGACTGAAACCTTTACATTTTTTTGTAAAATGAATCCTGATACAGGATTACTTAGGTCAACATGACTTACAGACAATTCCTAGTTACAGGTAGAGCTGTCTGTTCAATGTGACGTATGTGAAGCTCTCTGAATGCTGGTAATATATCAAAGGTGTCTGCAATTAAACTATATTGTTAATATTTGCACCCAACACAACCCAAATCTTTGAAATTCCAATTGTCACAGGGACAGAAAAAAATATTGTTTGGAGTTACACTTACAAAATATACTTCTGAATTACATACAAGTTCAATTTAAGAACAAACTTTTACTGAACTTATCCTGTAAGTAACCTGGAACTATCTGCATATTGCGTCTAACACTTATGCTTTTGTATTTTTGGTCATCATGGTGACTTGTCTATATAAGTTTATATATAATAGGTGCTGGTCAAACATAAACTTCTAGCAAAAGTCCTTACAAGCAGCACCAAGCAACTATCTCTTGGTGAAATAATCGGACCATCCTGCCTCTAAGATGCCCCAGTGTCGCCCGTTCATCATGGGGTATGGCAAGAAATTGTGTGGGTTCTGCCAAATTTACACAATTCTTTCAATCCACAAGAACCCAAAATGGCTTTGGCAGCCTCCTCACAGCATGCAGAATCACCAGCAACTTTGCGTTAGTCATGTGAACAGTCTTCCGCAGCTCCAGCTGCACCTGTAGCTCAAAGCTTAGGCTTATTCCAGCACCATATGCTCAGTAAGCTCAGCACCCCAATCTGCAGCCCAGGAGGATTCATCTCCATGCAGACGGCACATCCATGTGTGCTAACAGCAATCAGTTTTACAAACTGCCTTTGTAAGAGTATTAAAGGACTTACTGAAATCTTTATTAGGGGACTTCTGAATGTCCCTACAAAGGGCAATAAAAGCAGATTTACAGGGATTCCAAAATGAGTTCAGGGCGTTAGGGGAGCGCACATCTCATGCCAATTCCATTATGAACTGGTTGATGTGAGCAACAATTTAGAGGAGGAAGTGTGGAAGATACACCTGAAATTTGCTGACATGTGGGACCATTCCCAATGTAACTTTTCTCTGCATTTTGGAATCAGTCAAACAAGAAATGCTAGCATAGTTTCTAACAGACTTCTTCGTGGCATTATTGCTGAATGCACCACAAGCTGACTTGCTGATTTAGTGCATAGGCTACCAAGTGTTCCCTGCATCAGTCCCTAGAGATGTGATTGCCCGCTTTTTACAATATCCCCTATAAATGTGGGTTCCCAGTTAAAATGATTGTTTCCATAAAATTCAAGTAGATTGTAGCCACTTCTCAAGCACAGCTGACCCAGCTTCTACGAGATTGGAACCTATTTTCAGCAACAGAGAATCCCACTGCTCTGGGAGCCTCTGCCCCTTCCTGATTTGAAGAGGATTGGCAACTGGCAAAAAACCCATGGACAGGACAAGTTGCATCTTAACACATCATTGTTTGGATAGGTTTCCTGAGGGGTGGGAACCACACCTGACAAGTGGAGTCATATCATGGTGTTATGCTACAGAGAGGAACATTCGTGGATGCTAAACACATGGTGATGTGTCTGGCATCCACGAATGTTCCTCTCTGTAGATCCTCTGGTAGGATCAAACTTCCTGTAAGGTCCCATGCACACGACTGTATAAAAATGGCCATATATACTGCTGTATATACAGGTATAATTTGGCCCCATGCATTCCAAAGGGCAATATGGTCATCCATGTACCCTACCATACCATTAGCGAGCCGTATAAAAATATAGAACATGTCCTATTTTTAACCGTATTTCCATTCTGTACGACCTATAGAATTCAATTGGAATGTATCCAACGGGCTAAATATTTTTCATATTTTCCAGAACCAGTGGGAGGTGCATTCTGTCAGCCAGCCAATAGTCAGCCCTCCATCATTTGCGAGCCCACCATATTTTATACGGATACAGTATGCAATACGTTGCCATATTGTAGCAATACTTCCATATTTACGGCCAGGATACAGACATATATACAGAACAGTAAAGACCATATGGCCGTGTGCATGAGGCCTTAAGTTTTGTAAATTACATTGCCGCTGTTTATTTCTTGTGTTATGTTTTCCATACTTTTACTGCTAAGCCGGTAATCTTATTTTTCAGGTACAGAAATGTTAAGATGATCCACAGGTGCTAGCGTAATGCGAACTTGTGTTAAGCTAATTCTAAATTTACATCATGGTAATTAGGATTACTTCTATTAATGTAAAGGGCCTAATTAGCCATAATTAGGTCCAGAATGTGAAAAGAGGCGCTATGCTCTAAAGCAGATGTATTCAGTGCCAAGGGGACATCCATTATCTCACCACAAACAATTACCTGTTATATTTGCAGCAACAGACAAGAAATGAGGAATTGAGGAAGAGGAAGAGCCCAATCACTTTTCTCTCATAAACAGTATACTGGACCCAATGTGAAGGTATGTAATTCTGATATGCTTGCTTAATAATGTTACATACACATTGGTTTCCGGTTATGCTGCAAACAAGAAACAACCCACATTTTTTAAGGAAATTATTTGCTTTGGTTGATTCATATGAAAAGGGTCTGTACTTCTGGCAGGTGATTACAATATGCCAATGTGGCCATTGGTTGATATCTCTAATCCTACTCACCCAGCTAAACCATCAAACCTTTTTAACCATTCCCATCAAGAGGCATACTTAGATGTGTGAAGATTACAACATCCCACTAAAATGTACTCCAGAATCAATATGTTTTTGGCGGACCAGTCGATATTTATTAGGATTATATCCTCTAAGGTTGATATTATTAGCTGGTCTGTCCATTCCCCAATACATTTGGAAATAGCTGAAAAATACTCAGCCCCCCTCCCCCCATAGCGGCTTAAAAATTATATTCTGCATCTTCCTAAATACCGCAATTGGTCACAAACTGAAATGGCTAATTACTTTGAACAAAATACTTCCTCTGATTTAAATTCATCTAGGTTGTGGTGTGCTCATAAAATGTTTATGAGGGGTCACTTTATAAGTGTTGCAGTGGCAAATAAGAAGGCAAATGATGAACTTTGGGTACACCTACTTTCTAGCCTGACAGTATTAAATGCACTCCATAAAAATGCTTACTGCCCCCACAGAGCAGAAATGAATGGCATACCCCAACACCAATTTAAGCAACTAGATTCATATAAATATGAACAAGCGTTGAGGAGACTAAAAGCTATTGGCATCATACTAAGCAGCATTATATAATCTTAAAACAGATATTAGTACTACACAACCATCAGAGGAGGGTATTACAGTATTCTTAAAATCTGTAAAACTACCCGCATTGTCCATAGATCAGACAGCTACACTTGCGCCTCCTATTTCCTCAGAAGAATTAAAGTTAGCCATCAAATCATTAAAAAATAATAAGACCCTAGACGCTTATGGATTAACAAACGATTACTACAAGGCCTTTTTGCCTATATTAATTCCTATATTAATTTAGTCTCCATTTTTAATGAGATCCAATCCACTGGCCAGATCCCCAAAGAAATGTTAGCCGCTACTATTGTTACCCTTCCAAAACCAGGCAAGACTCCTGACAGTTTCACATTGTAAACTACTGACACCAGTTTCTTAATACTTTTTTTGCAAACCTTAGTAAAAATGCAAGTGGCAATAATAGCGTTCTTACTTTGCTTCAGTCTTTATGAAGAATATGTTACATACTTTTGGCAGTCCACACTGCAGCAGGGTATAAGTTCACCGAGGCAATAATAGCCTTTGCTAATATCAAATTCACCGTAAATGTAGAACCAGGAGGAAGTTTAAAACGCACGTTATCACATAATATTTGTTAGTTTCACATTCACTTTGTTGCAACAATTATTCGGTATTCAATTAGGAGACTTCCAACTCCTCCATAGTCAGTTTCATATTGTAACCATCTACACCTTAATCTTAATCTTTCTTAATCCAGTTAAAAAAACAATACATTATTTGTGAACTATAGCAAAAAGTGCAAGTGACAATAAAAGTGTTTTTATTTTGTTTCAGTCTTTATGATGCCAAAAGTATGTAACGTATTTTTCCTAAAGACTGAAGCAAAGTAAGAACAGTATTATTGTCACCTGCACTTTTGACTAAAGTTTACAAATAAAATATTAACCCCTAGGCGCACCAGGACGTTATAGTACGTCCCCGGGTCTAGATACTTAGCGCATGGGGACGTTCTACAACATCCTGCTTCTGGCACCGGCTCACGAACGGAGCCGACACCAGAAGCAGCGGCTGTCAGCTGTCTATCACAGCTGACATCCTGCGCTAACACCCACGATCGGAGCCGGCTCCGATCGCGGGTGTTCACCCCTTGCACGCCGCGGTCAAGCATGACCGCGGCGTGTAAGGGTGCTTGCACTGTGGATCGGATCCCCCGTGCCACTTACCGGGGGATCCGATCCTCTTCTGGGCAGCTCCGAGGACTGGAATGTGCCCCGGAGCTGCCCGCTCTCCCTGCCAGTCAGACCCCTTCCGGGTCTGACTGCAAACTGTCTGAGCATGCGCCAATAAAATAGTATTGTAGAGCAGTGTATTGAACTTGAACCAGCGTTTAGAGCATCACTGGTTCAAGTTCAAGTAGGTATAAGTAAAAAAAAAGTCAAAGACACTAAAAAATACAAAAAATAAATACATTAAAATATAAGCCCCTAAAATGTCACTTTCCTATAAAAACATATAATAAAGAATAATAAACACAAAAAAACCCTGCATATTTGGTATTGCCGCGTCCGTAACAATCTGTATAATAAAGCAGAATCGTTACTGGACCCACACAGTACACGCCGTAGAAAAAAAACGCAAAAACGTTCTGAAAAAAGATCATTTTTTATTAATAACCCATAAAAAATGCTCTAAAAAGTGATTTAAAAATGTTACGCACTCCAAAATAAGCCCACTAAAAAGAACAACTCTTCTCGCAAATAATAAGCCCCTAACTAGATCTCTCAGCCGAAAAATAAAAAAGTTATGTATATGAAAAAATGGTGATGCTAAAATGAACAAGATTTTCTCCAAATTGGTTTTCATTCAGGACATTTGAATAAAATACACAAAACCCCCACATATTTCGTATCCCTGCATCCGTAACAATCTGCATAATAAAACAGAATTGTTATTAGATCCGCAAAGTGAACCACGTAAAAAAAAACCAAAAAAGCACCAAAAAAAAGATAATTTTCAATTAATACCCTATAAAAAATGCTCTAAAAAGTGATTTAAAAAATGTTATGCACTCTAAAATAAGACCACTAAAAAGAACAATCCTTCTCGCAAAAAATAAACCATTAAACAGATTTGTGAGGCGAAAAAAAAAGTAAAAAAAGTTATGCATATGAAAGACGTGATTCAAAATTAACAACATTTTTGCCAAAATTTTTATTCAGTTAAGAAAAATGGGAGAAAAATAAAACATCTATATAAATGAGGTCTTTGGTAATCGTGGCGACCCATAGAATAAAAATATTACTATTTTTATGGTATGGTAAACGGCCAAAAAAAAAACCATAAAAATCCTGGAAAGTGATGATTTCATTCCTCACCAAAAAAGAGTTAATAACATCTCACCCATTAGCTATGATTCCCAAAATTACGTATCAGAAAAGTGCACTCATTGGCAAAGAAATAAGCCCCTATAGTCCACATTAAAAAAAAAAGAAAAAATGATAGCCTGCACAATGTGAATAGCAAAATCTGATCTGGATGGCGCCTCCTTCCCTTCTATGCCCGGCCGTGTGCCATACAGCAGGTTACACCACCATGTGGGGTATCACTGTCTCGGGAGAGATTGGGTAACAAACTTGTGGAGCCTTATTTCATTTAATCCATTGTAAATGTTTAATTTTCACCCAAAATGGGTGTATTGTGAAAAATATTACAATTTGCAGAATGCACCTCACATTTTGTTTTAACCCTATAAAACACGTAAAGGGTTAACAAACTTTTAAAAGTGGTTTTCATACGTTGAGGTGTGTGTAGTTCCACAATGGGGTAATTTACGAGTCTCACTGTATTTAGGCCTCTCATGTCAATTAGAAGTTGAGCAGGTTCATCAATACAGGTTTTGGTGATTTACAAAAATTTTTAAAAATGAACCTAAATTCTGAGCCTCATAACATTCTAGTAAAATATGTGGAATCTTAAAAACCATTCAAACATAAAGCGACATTTGGGAAAGGTAAGTTATGAAGTCGCATCAAAGTAGTGAATTTAGAATGTTGAAAATAAAGAATTTTTCCAAATTTTTGCCAAATTTTTGTTTTTTTAACTAAACGCAAAAAGATTTATACAATTTTTAAAACTATTTGAGTACAAGGTGTCCCGAGAAAACAATCTCAAAATACCATGGATATCTCATAGTGTTCCAAAGCTATAACCACCTAGAGTGACACAGGTCAGATTTGAAAAATGGGGCCGCGTCCTTAAGGCCAAAAGAGGCTGAGTCCCGTAGGGGTTAAGAAAGAGGTGTCTTCAAGTGGCATCAAGTGGAGAGGTTACTAGGAGAAATATAAAAAAAATTCATTGATTCTTACCCCTTTATTGGCATTGCTAGGTGTGGGTTTGGTGGACTTTTGGCCAAGTGAAAGACTAGTTATAGTTCATGTAACTGTGCCTGCAGTGTGCACTGTGATAAAATTCCATATTTCACTGAACTAACCAGAAGAGTTAACAATAACTGTGTGTTAGAAACGTCCATAGCTTTCAATGACGGCCTCTAATAAATATTCTATAAAACCTGGGATCCATGGTCGCAATCTGTATACTATAAAGCCTCACCACAATATGTTTTTATAGAGTTGCAATATTTGGATTAGAACAATTCTCAATATAAGTCTTTAGTCCTGGAGATTACTGTGCTTGTTTTCTCATTCTATTGTTACTAAGCCGGTTTTGTTATTGTTAATTTCCATTGGAACTAATTTAATATACAAATGGAGCCTATGTATATGTATGTAGTCATATGACATGTTAATATTACCAATATCATGATTGTACTGCTTGTAAAAACATTTTTCAGAAAAAAAAAGTGTCAAAGGTCACACCAGTAACACTGTACACCATTTAGACTTTGCCCATGGTTCCCCAATTAGTCTAATTGGTTGGTTCTGGAATAGACTGGAAGAAAGCATATATGATGGTTATACGTTTTATTGATTTCTCTAATTAGCTCCTCTCTAAATGGGAGCTTTGTAGACTTCTAGTGCCTGGTAATTAATAGATGAGAAATTTTAACCAGTTTATGTAACAAGATTTTAACATTATGAAAAGACAGGCAGGTTAAATTGTAAAAGGTCTGTGACACGGATGGTAAAGTCAGCAGACACCTGGGAGAAGAGGCACCCAGTTTTCACCAGAGCTTCCCTGCAAAGCGGGTTGGACTTGCTGCGGCATAGTACCACCAATTCGATCCACAGACACAACTTTGTACTCAGTGGTGGCCAAGGCATAGTACAGAATAAGGAGGCAAGATGGAGTCATGGACAGGCAGAAGGTCAGAACAGGAAGCAAGGGATCATAGTCGGTAACTATGCAGGAGGTCGAGGCAGATGGCAAAGAATCGGATTCAGGAACAGAATCAAGGTCACAATGGGAAATCACAATAATCGTGGGGAGAAAAGAAGATAAGCTTTCTCCAAGGCATGAGGCACAAAGATCTGGCGTAGGACACAGGAAGGGGCTGAGAATTTATGAGGGCAAGCGGCAAACCAGCACCAATTATTGGTGCGCTCGCGCTTTAAATCTTGCCGAGCCAACGCATACTAGCCCTAGGGGACAAGGCCGTGCACGTTGGAGCTGAGAAAGATATGTAGGACTGCAGGGTAGCTCCGGGGGCATGGTGAGGCACATGGGCGAACCTGGGACCCGGGATATGGGTCCTAGGAGCACCCGTGACAGGCTGCTTGTGGGTGATTACTGGACATTTAAGAATACTCCCAAAAAGGCCAAAAGCCATGTCCCGGAAAGTCCCGGCATATGAATGCTAAACACCCCACTCAATGGAACCAAGGCCGTTCACCTCCGGCCGGGCCCACCACTGCTCCTTCCCCTGTGTCATTTGCTGCCTCTGCTAGTCAGCCCCCTGCCCAGGACCCTGACACAAACGCCTCCCACTCGAAAACCACACCTTCGCCTCCACGATCATCCACAGCGTCCACCAATGTCTCCATGCGCAGCGTTCAGCTTTCTATACTCCAGACGATGGAGCGCAAGAGGAAATACAGTTCCACTCACCCACACCCAAGCCCTCAACGTCCACATCTCCAAATTACTCAGCCTGGAGATGCTTCCCTATAGGCTGGTAGAGACCAAGGCCTTTCACAACCTCATGGCGGCGGCTGCCCCTCGGTATTCGGTCCCCAGTCGCCACTACTTTTCCCGATGTGCCGTCCCAGCCCTGCAACAGCATGTGTAAGACAACATCATCCGTGCCCTGACCAACGCCGTTTCTGACAAGGTCCACCTAACCACGGACACGTGGATGAGTGCTGCCAGGCAGGGCCACTATATACTCATATACTGCCGAGGGCCCTACCTCAGTTACGGTCTCTCAGGCCTACAATGCTCTATGCACAGCAGCATTGCCATCGCTAAGCGACAGCAGGCGGTGCTCAAACTGCTGAGCCTAGGCGATAAAAGGCACACTGCCCAAGAGCTATTACAGGGCATCACGGCGCAGACCGATCTGTGGCTGGCACCGCTGAACCTGAAGCCAGGCATGGTTGTGTGTGACAACGGCTGTAATCTGGTGGCGGTTCTGCAACTCGGCAGACTGACGCATGTCCTATGCCTGACCCATGTGTTAAATCTCATAGTTCAGCGGTTCCTCAAGACATACCCCATTCTGTTTGATTTGCTCTCAAAGCTGCGCCACATCTGTGCGCATTTCAGAAAGTCAACTACAGATGTTGCCACTCTCAGGGCGGCGCAGCGCCTCCTTCAACTACCCGCTCACCGACTGTTGTGCGACGTGCCCACGAGAAGGAATTTAACATTAACCATGTTATCCAGAGTTTACCAGCAGCGCAGAGCGATTGTAGACTGTCAGATATCAACTTCCACCAGAACTGGTAGTCAGGTCAGTCAGCTTCCTCAAGTCTACAATGAGGAGTGGACGTGGATGTCTCATATCTGTCAGTTGCTGAGTAACTTTGAGGAGTCAACACAGATGGTCAGTGGCGATGCCGCCATCATCAGCCTCACCATCCCACTGCTTGGCGTGTTGAAAAACTCTCTGGTCAGCATGAAGTCGGAAGCTTTGCGGTCATCACAAGAGACGGGGGAAGAAGATACCCTTGTTGATAGCCTGAACACCCTCCGGTCTGTTTCTCAGCGTGTATCGGAAGAGGTGGAGGAGGATGAGGAGGAAATTTTTGGCGAGACATAAGAGGGGACCATTACTCAGTCCTTAACTGTTCAGCGTGTATGGGCCCTCAGGCCAATGAGGGGAGTGAATTCTTGTGCGTTGGGACTCTGGTGCATATGGCAGATTTCATGCTAGGCTGCCTATCCTGTGACCCTCTTGTTCAAAGAATTTATTCCAGCACCGATTACTGGGTATTCACTCTCCTGGACACAAGGTACAAGCAAATTCTTTCAACTCTCATCCCTGTTGAGGAAAGGAGTGTGAGAGTGCATGAATACCTGCAGGTCCTGATGCACAAGCTGAAACAGTATTTCCCTTCTGACAGCGCTAGTGGCAGAGGGCGTACTTCTGCGGGACAAGTAGCGAGGGAGAGTAGGCGAGCAGGCAGCTTGTCCAGCACTGGCAGGGGTATGCTTTACAAGGCCGTTGCCAGTTTTATGTCACCCCAGCAAGACACTGTCACCTGTCCCCAGTCTCGGCAGAGGAGGGCTGATCTTTACAGAAAGATGGTAAGGGAGTACGTAGCTGACATACCATCATCCTAAATAATCACACAGCTCCCTACAACTACTGGGTTTCAAAGCTGGACATGTGGCCCGAACTGGCGCTGTACGCCTTGGAGGTTCTTGCCTGCCCTGCCGCTGGCGTGTTGTCAGAATGGGTTTTCAGTGCAGCTGGTGGCATCATCACCGATAAGCTTACACGCCTGTCGACTGACAGCGCTGACAGGCTTTAATTGTCTCCAGAGCAGCCTCCACACGTCATCTTTATAGCTGCCTCCACACCATTTACCATTGACCGATATTATTACAGCGCTACTTGCGCATCTGTTTACGTTCCCCTCCCCCACCATAACCAGGCCAATTACTTATAAGAACAGTACTACACTTGATTTTACACAAAAGGTTTTTTGAAATGCTGTTTGTAGCCCCCGCCTGCTTGGAAAATTATAATTTTTTCAAAGTAAATGCTTCTGTCCCACAGGGCTATTTTGGGTGGGGAGAAGCTGAGAGGCAGAGGCTTGGACAGGCGAAAGCTCGCCTGGCAGCAGACCACGAGCTCCATCCCAAGATCCAACTAACATTATTTTAACTGCAGCACCTTTAATCTACTACTACCTTACTGCGTCCATACATTGTCCCCTTAGCAAATGAGCTGTGTCAGGCAGAATTTTGGGTTGTTTTAATGGCTTTCACATCAAACTTGTTAACTTTGTTGCCACCCTGTTGTGTTATCCACAAAATATGCCGCCAAACTTTTATCATTGACTGATATTATTTCAGTGCTACTTGCACATCTATTTACGTTCTCCTCCTCTGCCATAACCAGGCCAATTACTTATAAGAACAGTACTGGGTGGGGAGGACCCGAGAGGCAAGGTCTTGGACAGGCGAAAGCACGCCTGGCAGCGGACCGCCAGCTCCATCCCAAGATCCAACTAACATCCAACCTACAACCTATAACCTTTTACCTCTGAAATCTATTTTTTCACTCCTCTTTTCTCACCTCCTTTTGTTCACCTCGAGTGCCATAACCATCCCCACTGCCTCCAGACGCCGTCTCCATAGCTGCCTCCACACGTTGTCTCCATAGAGGCCTCCACACGTCGTCTCCATAGCTGCCTCCACACGTCGACTCCATAGCTGCCTCTACTTGTCATCCCCTTAGCAAACGAGCTGTGTCAGGCTCATTTTTCGGGTGTTTCACCAGATACGTTATGGAACTTGGTCACTATGTCGCCACCATGCTGTGTTATCGACTAAATATACCATCAACCTTTTGTTCACATAGGAAATCTTTTCAGCACTTCTTGCTCACTTCCTTTGGTTCCCCTCTGCTGCCATAACCAGGCCAAATACTGATACGTACATTGCTACACGTTATCCTCGCCAAAAGGAATTTTTAAAATTGGTTTGAAGCCTGAATCCAATTGGGGTATGTCGCCATGCCACTCTCTAGCCTGCCGCTACTGCCGCTGCCTCTGCATGCCATCCCCTATAGTGTCAGGGTCAATTATTGGGTGCTTTAGATGCAATCTCGCCTCACTCAATCACTCTGTCATCGCCATGTTGTTGCCCATAATTTTGGCATAATGGTGCAATTAAGCAGCCTCAGAGGCATCCATGCATGCTGCCCCTGCTGTTTCCTGTCCATTTCCGTGGTGTTTCCATCATTTTCTGAGGTTTCCAGTTTTTTGCTCAAGATTCCCTGTGCAGAGCCTTGGTCCCCTTGAAAAATGCTCGAGTCTCCCATTGACTTCAATGGGGTTCGTTATTCGAAACGAGCACTCGAGCATTGGAAAAAGTTCGACGCGAGTAACGAGCACTTGAGCATTTTAGTGCTTGCTCATCTCTAGATCTGTGGAAGACCCTGCTATTCATCAATTTGTTGTACAGTGGGAGAAGGCCCTTTCCCTTAGTTTTTAGTTCATCCAACAGTTCTTTGTCATGAAAATAGAAATGATTAATGAAAGCATTTAAGCAATGTTTAACTCTTAACTTGTGAAAATTAACTGTTAATGAAGAATCAAAGGTTTTTTGAATTTCTGGTAATAGTATTGATTTGTCTAAGTCCAGAATATGGCGAGTTGTCTCCATGCCCTTTTCAAACAATCATGTAATGCTAAGAAGAAAACTCTAAGATAATAAATGTTGCATTTCATATGTTAAAGGATGTCCCTTGAAGTTTAGGCCAACTAGTTTAGCCAGCACCATTTTGTATGCAGAAATGTTACCTGCTCAATTCTGCTTTATGTCCGTCCAGGGGAGCATACTATGGCTATTAATCCTGTCAAAATAGCCTGGTAGTAGCCCTTACTGAGGGAATCCCAAGCCTACCTGCTTCCTTATGTTTATAAAGAAGAGATCTCCCAACCCTGGGTTTCCTGCCACCCCAAACACAAAAAGAGACAACCTTCTTCATATCTTTGAAAAACCATACAGGAAAAGTAATTCGGAGACTGTGGTATCAATACAGTAACCAATGCCAAAGCAAGAAGATTTCGGTTTTCAGAATATTTTATGCCTGCATGCATAAACTGGATAGCAGAGGAAAATAATTACTGGTGATAAAGTTCTTTCATTGTTCAGGTAACCCTGAGAACGCCCTCTCAGCATCCAAGGCCAAGAGCCAAGCAGGCTCCCCTCTAGACTCAAACACGTGAGCACTGTCCAAGAAATGCCTTGTGTTATCTACAGCTTGACATCCCCTGATGAAGCCCAGACAGTGGGGTACTGGAGTATGGCCTCTGGTTGGTATTATGGTTGTGTCATAGCTGGTTCAAAATAATTTGGGGTGATTTAGAGTATTGGACTACACTATGTGTAGGGCAGTGTGGAACTGGACATCTGGTGGGTACTTTTGGGATTTTTGAGTGGCTTTTTGTCTGTGGGTTTGAAATAATGAAGAAATGTGTAATAACTTTGAAATATATTATTAACTATTGAGGTATTTTTTAAATAGATGCATTTCTTTTAATGGGGTTTTTATTGAGATTTCTTGTGATGAATTTCATGCAATATTTTCAATGTTAATAAAGATGAGACTTTTTCAAATTATGTTTTGCAATATATTATTGGATTTACACTAGTTTTAGCTTTAAAGTTCCAGCTCTAATGGACGTATGAATAGGTATTATGCTCAAAGTAGGGTCAGACCTGTTCTGCGAACTCTGAAGGCCCCAAGCAGTATGGGGGCATCATGTTCAGGGTTGAAGTGTGCAAGGCAACACTAGCTTGGATACCTCTGGAGGTAGTGGGCAAATATCTTTGGAAGTATTTTTCTAGTCTGCCAGGAAACAGCATCCTTTCTTGAGCAAGCAGAAATTGAGCTGTGTGACAAAGAAATCAAACATAGGTCCCACTCTGTGGGATCACTTTAGGCATTGTGAAACCAAGTTGGATACCAGATACCTCGAGAAGAGTTTTATTTTCCTGGGCTATCCTGTTGTAGCAAGCCCACATGAAAGGGCAAAACTAAGGGTTAAAGGTCCTCACCATCCATGTGTGCTTCACCTCAGCTCAGTCACACTGATTAGGCATCAATAAAGAATGCAAGTTGTAGCAATCCAACGGTCCAAAATCATAATTCTCACCAGGCCAATTTGCTGCTGTGCAGTCTCAACCTTTCAATGTAGCTGTTTCTGCTACATGTATGGAGGTAAATACATGCACTAGAAAGATTCCTAAATGTATTTTTTTCACACAAATAGCAGAATTTATCAAAAGCAGAGAATTTATCAACTCATGAGGAAGGGTTTATTGATATTAGGATTTTTTTCTTGTATTTTCAATACATTTGCATATTTGCACTAAAATCGGTGACTTTTCCACCTGCTTAGCAAGGCCATCTGCGGTACAATTTTTTAGTCTTGTGTCATATACATATATATAAAATCTAGATGTGGATGTTTAAAAAAGTTGCAATTTTGCCGAAAATAAAGGCAAAGATTTAAAAGGGAATTCCAAGGAACTTAAAATTTTTGCAGGGACACTTTGTTTTAAAAGGAGAAAAAAACACCCAACAAACACACATGCCTGATATATCATGCTTTAAGATATATGAAAGTGCAAAACTCGGTATATCCTAAAAAAAAAAGACACACACAAATGTGCTGACTAAAGATAAATGACTAATTTTGTCTGGTTTCTTATACTACTTTTTGAGACTTTTTTGTTTGTGTGGAGACACAATTATTACATGGAACCAGACAGAAGGGTATTTTATTTCCCCACTTAACTTTATATGACAGTGAACCAGTAAACAACCTTTATCTATATCATTGACAGTTCTATTTCTAGTTCTATTACTGATCATCAGCCAACAATGCCAACTATGTGCCCCTTGGGGGATGGGTACTCCACTTTCTAGTAGTAAAACCAAAAACAGCACAGGTTGATTTTATTGGTATACTCTAGGAAAGAGTCCCTGCAAAAATCCTCAACTAGTTTTCTCACAAACTAGTTAAATTTACAGGCATTTTGTTTTCAGACTATGAGCCCAATTTGAATTTTGGAACCACTGTTTTTTGTTCCTTTTTATAATTCCAAGTTCAGTTTCATTATTATTATTGTCACTAACTATGACAGCAACACAAGTCCATTAAGTCCAACCTTTAAGAATTAAATAAATGTTTTATCCCCATAACCCGTGATATTTTTTCTCTCCAGAAAGGCATCCAGGCCTCTCTTGAACATGTACATAGAGTCCGCCATAACAACCTCCTGCGCTGAGAGAGTTCCCTAGTCTCACTGCTCTTACAGTAAAGAACCTTTGTCTATGTTGATGGTAAAATCGCCTCTCCTCTAGGCGTAGAGGATGCCCCCTTGTCCTGGTCACAGGCCTAGGTATAAAAAGATCTTTGGAGAGATCCTTGTACTGTCCGTTCAGGTATTTGTACATTGTAATGAGGTCTCCCCTCAGTCGTCTTTTTTCTAAACTGTATAATCCCAAATTTTGTAATCTGCCATTGTATTCTAGTCCCCCCATTCCCCTAATAATCCTGGTTGATCTCCTCTGCACCCGTTCCAGCTCTACTATATCCTTTTTATACACTGGTGCCCAAATCTGTACACAATATTCCATGTGTGGTCTGACCAGGGATTTGTATAAGGGCAAAACTAGGTCTTTATCATGAGAATCTATTCCTCTCTTGATACATCCCATAATTTTATTTGCTTTAGTAGCAGCCACCTGGCTCTGGTCACTAAAATTAAGTTTACCATCCACCAATACCCCCAAGTCCTTTTTAGCTCCAGTTTTACCAAGTAATTGACTGTTAAGAACATAATTATACTTTTTGTTTCCATGGCCCAAGTGCATAACTTTACATTTATCTACATTAAACCTCATCAACCATTTCTCTGCCCACTCCTCAAGCTTCCACAAATCCCTCTGTAATGCTAAACTATCAACCTCAGTATTTATTACTTTACACAGCTTAGTATCATCTGCAAATATTGAAACTTGACTGTGTAAACCCACTACATGGTCATTAATAAAAATATTAAAAAGAAGTGGCCCCAATACTGATCCCTGTGGCACTCCACTGGTAACGTCAACCCACTCTGAGAATGTGCCATTTATGTCGACCCTGTTTTCTATCACTAAGCCAATTACTTACCCAAATAGACAGATTTTCCCCTATTCCCAGCAGTCTCATTTTATATACCAACCTTTTATGCGGCACGGTGTCAAATGCCTTTAAAAAGTCCAGATATACAACATCCACAGCGTCCCCCAGATCCAGTCTTGAACTTACCTTCTTGTAGAAACCAATCAGATTAGTCTGACAGAACAGATATCTCATAAATCCATGCTGTTGCTGGGTTATAAGGTTGTGCACAGTGTGATACTCCAGGATAGCATCTCTAACAAACCCCTCAAATATTTTTTTCCCACCAAAGAAGTTAGACTCACGGGTCTGTAGTTTCCAGGATCGCTTTTTGATCCTTTTTTGTATATTGGTACCACATTTGCTATGCGCCAGTCCTGTGGAACATAACCAGTCCTCTGTGAATCTTCAAATGTTAAACATAACAGTCTGTGTATCACGGTACATAGTTCATGCAGAACTTGGGGGTGTATGTCATCTGGCCCCGGTGATTTATCTATCTTAGTGGTTGCGAGGCGGCGCCGTACCTCTTCCTGGGTTAAACTGCTGACATTATAAAGAGAATTTACATTATTCCTCATTGTGTATTCCACCAGGGGATTTTCCTGGGTAAAGACAGTTGAGAAGGTGACATTCAGTAGATTGGCCCTTTTCTCATCTCCTTCCACCATGACCCCCATGTTATTTCTAAGGGGACCCACACTCTCTGTTTTTAGTTTTTTATCATTTATATACTTGAAAAATAATTTGGGATTATTTTTGCCCTCCCTGGCAATATTTCTCTGTCTCTATTTTTGCGGCCTTTATCTGTTTTTTACAGGATTTATTTCTATATATTATATCACTATATTATATCTCTATAATCCTGTAATGCCTCATCGCCACCTTCACGTTTTAGCACCTTAAATGCCATATCTTTCTCGCTTATTGCTTTCCTTACAATACTAGTTAGCCACATTGGCTTTTTCTTGTTCCTCTTATTCTTTTTCCCATAAGGTATGTGTTTCTCACAGGACTTTTTCAGAATATATGAGAAAAGTCCCATTTTTGGGGGGTCTTTTGTCTTTGAGAATATTATCCCAGTCTATGCCTTTAAGGTCTTCCCTTAGTTGCTGAAAGTTTGCCCTCCTGAAGTTTAGAGTGTTGGTTGCCCCTTCCTTAACACTCTTAGTAAAGCGTAATACAAAATCAATGATATTATGATCACTATTACCCAGGTTCCCCCCAACCTGTTGTTTTGATACCCTATTAGGTCTGTTGGTAAGGATAAAGTCCAGCAGTGCCCCCGCTCTTGTTGGCTCCAGGACTAGTTGTGAAAGGTAATTGTCTTTTGTTGTTGACAAGAACCTGTTGCCTTTGAATGACCTGCAGGTTTCTGTCCCCCAGATAAATATATGGGTAATTGAAGCCCCCGATGATAAGTTCTTCACCATGCTTTGAAGCCCCATCCATTTCACTTATCAGCATTTCCTCTGCTGCCTCCATTATATTTGGAGCCTTATAACAAACCCCTAGTAATATTTTATTATTCTTTTTCCTCCTCTTATCTCCACCCATAGGGACTCCACATTTGCATTTGCGTTACTGATGTCATCTCGCAAGACAGGCTTGAGGCAAGAATTCACATATAAACAAACCCCTCCCCTTTTTTATTTATACGATCCTTTCTAAAAAGATTATAACCATCTATAGTAACAGCCAGTCATAGCTACTGTCCAGCCATGTCTGGCTGATACCCACTATATCACATTTCCGCTCCAACATCAAGAGTTCCAGTTCCTCCATTTTGTTTGTGAGGCTTCTGGCATTTGTGTACATGCACTTTATATGGTTTTCCCTATCCCTATTCCTTTTGTTCTTATTCCCCAATCTCATTCCAGCCCCCCTTCCTCCCCCATGGACTATGACTCTTCCCAGCACTCTAATTACACTGTCTTTTTGCCCTGCACAAGTGTAGTTTCCCTCCCCCCAGGTACAGGTAGTATTTTGGAGAAAAAATTACCTTTGAGGTCCTTGCCCTGAGCTTATAGCCTAAATCCCTTAAATCATTTTTAAGGACCTTCCAAGTACCTCTTACTTTGTCATTAGTGCCAATGTGGACCATGACCGCTGGTTCCTCACCAGCCCCTCCCAGTAATCTGTCAACCCGATCCGCAACATGCCGAACCTGAGCACCCGGCAAACAACACACTGTTCAGTATGCACAGTCTTTGTGACAGTTTGCCCTGTGAGTTCCCCTAATAATCCCCTGTCTGACCTTACCGGTGCTCCCATTACCCCTTTTTACTGGAGCAGATATCCCCTGGTTGCTAGAGGCCTTGTCTTGCTGCAGCACTGCTACCCCAGAGCTGATATCCCCCTCATACACCAGCCTGGCAAGCTTATTGGGGTGCACCAGATCAGGACTAGACTCCCTACAACTCTTCCCTCTACCCCGCCTTCTACATGTTACCCAACTACCCAACTAGTTACTAGTAAGAGAACCTTTTTTTTCCATATCATTATTCAATTGTACTTGACACTTTTTTATATAGTTTATTTATATAGGTGTGCAGGAAACGGAATAGGATCTGCTCCGTAATTTGCAGTCTGGAAAGTTGCCTATGGAATCCATGGCTGTGGGTATATGGGAACTGTTGCTTCCCACTGAAATGACACCTTGCACATGTCCCCATTAAACGTTTGTGTGAATGAAGGCTTAAACTGGTGCTTGACTCCTAGGCAGTTAAAAACTGCATCAGTTGTTTAACTTGTAAATCAGCCATCAATGATAATTGACAGCAAGTCAATTTAAACTTTGTATTGTCTGCAAAGAAGCTGCATGAATCCCTTTAAACAACAAAATACTGTTCTATATGAGCTAAGACAATGCTCTCTGAACTTTTTTTGAAAATAGTTTTTATGCCAAGAATATGCTCTCAAGGCATGAAGGTAAATGGCTTTACTGTGTAGGAAAAGTACAATAAATAATTAAAGTGAGTGGGCACTGTTTCCTGTAGCAGGGATTTTTCCCTTACTAATCCAGGTGTTAATTGTAGTCTAACATATTTCTCTTTTAGCCAGCAAAATACTATACACAATGAGCAATACTTTACTTTAAAAGAATCAAATGCATAGGTGTGGATAGCATACAGGTTGCATGCTTTCTCTTAGTGGTGTACTAAGGATTTTTCAGGCCTTAAAACCAAATGCTGTGCTACCTCCATATGTCCACCAATCATGCCCTGACTTCTCCTTCGAAAGTTTTCAGGGTCGTTATATCATTTTTTCCCAAGCCATTAATAATACACATTCCCTGCAATACCTAATAATCTTTTATTTACTATATTTTAAAAGACATTACTCATTCAAATGTACACAAACTTACATGCATGCACATTGCACCATTGATCTCTATAATGTGGTTCTCATCTTCAAAATGTCTGTTATGTTAAGGTATATGAGTCAATGTATTTTTTTTCTTTTGTTCTCACACTTCCATTCACCCAGCATTCACCAAGATCACACTAACCATTCACCCAGCATTGGCGAATTGGGTGAAGATACATGGGTGAACAACATTACATACATGGGTGTTTTGTTCATACAGTATTTGCATCATTTTCAACATTCTCCTTTCTCTTAATTTTTATGCAATACATTTGCTTACTGCACAGGGTAGATACTGAAGGCAACATAGAAGAGTATTGGCAAGCATTCTGATCTTCGTACATACTCCCGGATATGGAGAAAACTACTGTCAGGATCAGGGGGAGTGATGGCGTAAACCAAAACCTGGGAGCGCAGTTTAACTGGCACCCTGTCTTCACCAGAGCCTGCTGCAAAGCGGGTTGGACCAGGATACCACCAAGTTGCTCCACATGCATGACTTCGCTTGCGGTGGTGGCCAAGGTGAGGTACAGAATCATAAGGCAGAGATAAAGTCATGGTCAGGCAGGAGCTCCGGACAGGCGGCAGAGGAGCAAAGTCAGGAACGGAATCAGGGTTGGAACGGAAAAGCACTATAAAACGCACTGGGTAACAATAGGAAAGCTTACTAAAAGGCACGAGGCACAAAGAGCTGGCAGGTGACACAGCAATAGCGTTATATATTTTATTTCTGGTTGATCTGCTGGTGGCTGTCCTTGCTGTAGTGCATCTACTACCATATTGTGAGGAATTTGTAGTGAGACTTGCGACCGTTGTGTTTAGCGCTTAGTGACGCACATATCCATCGCAAAGACCGAAGTGGGACAATTTATTAGGGGTTGTATTTCAATTAGGCACAGTCTGCCATTTACTTTTTATTTTACGTTTATATGTAGTAAGAATGAAAAAATGGACTGGTTAAATGGTAAAGCACAAGACCCAAAAAGACCTCCTAATCATAATCAGTGCACAGCAAAGAAATTGTGCATTGTCATAAGATGTAAAATCAGAGGGAGGTCGGGGGACATTGTGATAAAAAAGCCAGTCCTTACCAGGTAGAGGTTGTGTGGAGCTCCAATGTCCGGGGATGACGGCGTCCCCGACGCAGGTGAGCCACCCCCAGACGAAGGCTCTTTACGAGCTTAAATTAATTATGATTAGGAGGTCTTTTTGGTCTTGTACTTTACCATTTAACCAGTCCATTTTTTCATTCTTACTACATATCTCCATTAGGGTTTTATTTGGCAACTTTAGTAAAACATAAGAAAAAATATTAATGTCTGGTATCTCCATAATCGTATCGACCCATAGAATAAAGATAACATGATTATTGGGCTATACGGTGAACACGAAAAATTAAAAAAGTAAAAAATCCAGTACAGAATTGATGCTTTTCTACTCGTGACCTCAAAAAATGTTCCTAAATTTTAAACAATAACAACCCCAAAATGGTAAAACTGGAAAAAGCATCTCATACCGCAAAAAAAATGCCATCACATGGCCCCAATAACGAAAAAGCGAAAATTTTGTAGCCTTCAAAATGGGCCAATGAGGAATCTAAAATCCTGGCAGCTAAAGGGCGCTTCTTCCTTTCTGCGCTCGCTGTGCGCCCATAAAACAAGTAACAGCCAGTTTTGCAGGGTCTCTGCACTCGGGAGAAATTTGGGGGTTTTCTCTTTTTATCTTTTGGAAATATGTAAACTTTAGGTCTAAATGAACGTATAACCCACAAAATTTGACCATTCTAAATTTCACCTCCATTTTGATTCAATTACTATGAAGATCTCAAGGGGTTAACAATCTTTGTAAAAGCTGTTTCTGATAACTTGAGGGGTGCAGATTTGAAAATGGGTTGATTATATAGGGGATTTTAATGCTAAATATGTAAAATTTCATTTCAAATGGTATTTATCCCCAAAATAGTAAATTCTGAAAATACGGAAAATTGCTATTCGATTTGTAACGCGCGTGACGTCAAAATAAATTATCCAGACATTTCAAAAATTATGAAAATTTAAAGTAGACATATGGGAAATGTTATGCGGCAATTATTTAGGTGGTAAATCTATCTTCCTGAAAACGCGATGATTTCGAATTTCAAAAATGGCAAATTTTTCAAAAAAATTCATCATTTTTCCTTTTTTATTTTGCAAAACTTATCAGCCAAAATCGTTTATCAGAAACGTTTAGATAAGTAACAGTTTTCAAAAGTTATAACCATATAAAGAGACGCAGGTCAGAATCCAAAAAATGGGACTGAGCCTTAAGCTACAAAATGGATGTGTCCTTAAGGGGTTAATACTGTTATCCCACTGGGTTGGGTCCCACAGAGTAACACAGAGTGACTATCATTTTTTGATATATAAAAATCACATTTAGAACTAATTGTAATATTCCCATCATATACTTCAAATATATTAAATTTCCCATAGAGATATAACCACACAGATAAATATCCACTCCTATTTCTATTTTTATTTGTTTATATTTATATCTCCTGCTATTATAGTTCTATTGCACCACATTACTTTCTCCAACCTATAACGGTAATATTTCCTACGATCGTGTTTTTATCCTTCATTCATAAATCCCGCAGTTTTGACTATCCCATACCACGTGACCATATCCAACCATGGTAAATCCACACACTTTCCCTCTGCTTCAGTTTTTTATTTAAATCGTCCCACCTCTAATGTGCTCTTACTCTTTCAATCCTCCAAAAAAATTGAACGTTTGAATTTTTATTGTGTTTGTCTTTAAAATGTGCTGATAAACTATGTGTAGTAATATGCTTCCCATATTCTGGTTTTTAATTTTCTTTCAGTTCTCCTCACATATAAATGTCCACATGGACAAATTACATCATAAATGATGGAATGTAAATGGCAATTAATGTGTTCCTTAAATAAATATAAATATTCTGTTTTTTCTTTTATATGGAAACATTTCTTCATTCTTCCTCTATCTTCCATAGATCTAAAATAAGATATAAAATAACTTGACCAAAAAAAAACCCCACTAGAAAGTCTAAAGAATAATACAAAGGTTGTCATTCAGGCAGCAGACAATCCACTAAATAATAACCCCTCAGATAAATTTCTGAGTGTTTATTGCTGTCTATTCAATTCTGTATACAAAAGTAAAATATTAAATAATAAAGAAAAAAGATTTTTAAGTGTTAACCATCCTCTATTGTCTACATTTATCACCTTCCCAAGGTTGCCCGATTATCTTGGGGACTTGCTCCCATGTAACTTGTCCCATTTTATCCATCTTTATCTTCAACCCCAGGTAAAAGAACTACCTTCTTATCTTCGGATTCCGGGAGTCTCATCCTTCATCTTGAAAAATTTTCTTGGAAGGAAAATTATTTCTTCCTTACACTAGACATTGTGTTGTGGTACTCAAATATATGAAATAATTTGGGCAACAACCATCCCAAGAAACGAAATAAAATTCCTGAAAGAAGGTCACCACAACTACTTCCAGTTTGAGTATCAAATATATCTCCATCCAAAAGTGCGGAACAGCAATGGCTGAAAAATATAAGGTATTATAACCATTATAATTAATGACTTATTTTTAATTTGGTATGACTCAGAAAAAGAAGCTATTAATTTTATAAAAAGCCTAAATTCCAACACATCTGGGTTATCCTTTACCATGAATCTCGAAAAAGAAAATGTTGTTTTTCTTGAATCATCCTCATATGCTGAAAATTGCATCCACACTAAAACACACTACAAAAAAGTGGATACCAATAGCTTTTTGGATTATACCTTATTATTTGGAGTATATGCCTTTGATAAATCAGGCTGTGAACTTAAATAAAAATAGGTCCCAAAAAGTTTGTTTGAGACCAAAAAGAAAACAAAATGTCAGAAATACTTGTTAGATCCCTGTTCTCTATTAACATTCTTACCCCCTTTGGTAGGAATGACTAGGAAATAAGAACAATACTAAATAAACACTGGGGTATACTTCATATAGAACCGTATCTAAAAGATATAGTACCAGAACAACCCCAAATTACATTTATAAAAGCGACGTTGATCAAAAATATTATTGCACCCAGTAAATTAATGATACGGAAAGTAACAAAACATGAAATAAATTTTGGGATAATAATTATAACTCCAATAGAACAGCTTCCCAAAGAGACTAAACGGATAAAAACATTAAATCGGAGGGAATCTTATTGGATATCTAGACTAAACTCTTTGCATCGATATGGGTTAAATGAGGTAATAGAATCGGTATAATTTTACTGAAAATCCTCCTTTTATTTCTTTTGTATTATGCTGTTCTAAAGGTCTCTTAGTTGGTCAGATATGAATTGTTTCTAAAACAGGAACCCGAAATACTCCTAATTGCAATTTCGGGTTTATCCTTTTTCAAAACCTGTTTCTATATCTCTCTGTATCACCATAATAAGATGAAAGTAAATCTACAGAACCACACTCCATTTTAAACATCGTAAAAATGATCGCTATCTTTGTGATGGTCTTTTCTCCAAATCTCTAGTGTGCATTCTAGTAATTTTCTTCTCTCCAAATTATCCTAATCTGAAGTTTTTTATATTGACGCTATATAAATTCCAGGTATTAAATAGATACTGTTAAGTATATACCTCTATAACAGGATAAAATTGTCAAGTTACTCACCCACCGAAAAGCACAGTAGTCGGCCAGCGAGAGTCACAAATACAACTTAGATAACTCATGCCGTTTAACCAGTCCATTTTTTCATTCTTACTACATATCTCCATATTATTTCCGGGCACGGCTGCTTTTTTCTCTGCACCATTTTTTATATGTTTTTTTATCAAGTACGTGTGTTATTATTTAATTTATGTCATTAAAGATTGCAATATTTTATATTCATAGTCCTGCCTTATTCTCTGCTTTTTAGGAGTACAATATGTAATTGAATAATAGTCATTTGGGGTAATTGACTTGATGCTTCTAATCATATAGGGGTACACTATTCAATTTTGTTGGGAATAGGCTGAGACCTTACTTTTTCTCCTGTTTTTCCTGTTTCTTCTTTTGATTAAATAGACATTCTTTCATGTGAAAACTAGTTGCACATAGTGCAGTTTGTGCTGTTTTTAGTAAATGTGACTCATAGAGTTTATTATAGACACCAGGGCATCTTAAGTTCAAGTTTTGTGAAAACATGTTTGTAGTAATCACTAGCACCCGCATGAGTGCCATTGGTGGCAGATGTTAAAAGCTTGAAATGCACACAGAGACACATTGTAAGAGCAGAATCTGAGTGGTATCTGGTTTTCACCAGAGCCAGCAGCAAGGCCGGTTGTCTTCGGCTTGGTACCAAGAGGAGGTACAGAGACATTGTGCAGAATCGTAGTTGGGGACATGTAGGAAATCAGGATGAGCAGCACTGGATCAGAATCGGGATATATTATTAGGTCAAGGCAGGCAGTAGAGGAGAGTAGTCAGGAATGGAACTGGGGTCACAAAGGGAAATCACAATAAGAGCACTGGCCATGAGAAAAAGCTTCTCAGGGAACACAGGAAGGAGCTGGGAATATAATGGAATTGCCAGCCGGCCAGCACCAATTATCAACACGCTGGCCCTCTAAATCTCTGTCTAAATCTCGGTTTGTGTTACACTTCCCATGATCTCCGCTGAAGGCTGGTTACTAGGTTACCAGCCTGTTGTACGGAGACCGATTTGACCCGCCACAATTTATATGAATATATTTTAGGCAGTACTTCACGAAGAGAGTGCTCCTGTCTTTGTTTTCTGTTTTCTGCTATCTCTGGAGACTTGGGTCTAAAGGTCACAGACCCCCTAACCCACGGTCTTTCCCAGGTTGTTCATCATAGATCTAAACTTGCATGCATTACACTTTTTTCACAAATAAAACCTCCAGATATATTCTTATTTCTTCCTCCTTCTTTTATATAGATACAGGTAATCTTGTCCCTAAATTTGGGCGCTTCTCTGAAAATCAATATAGGTATATTATCAACGTGTGTTCCTAAAATGGGGTTATTTTTGATAATATACCAGTTTAAAAAATATATATATATGTGTTACTTTTAGAGCTTCCCTTCCCGACATTTGACGTACTATTACTGCATGGCAGGAGGTGCGTTTCCGCAAAATGCAGTAATAGTACGTCAAGCTTCTGGCTTCCGGAGCCGAAGCCAGAAGCTGCAGGTGTCGGCTATATATTATAGCCGACACCTGCCTCTAACACCCACGATCGGAGATTTCTCCGATCGCGGGTGATAACCCCTAACACAATCTGTACAATAAGTCAGAAACATTATTGGACCCGTACGGTGAACGCCGTAATAACAAAACGTGAAAAACTTGCCAAAAATGTAAATTTTCATAAAATCCCTTCACAAAAATGTTCCAAAAAGTGATGAAAAAAAAGTTATGTGCACCAAAATGGTACCTCTGAAAAGGACAACTCAACACGTAAAAAATAAGCCCTAAACTAGCACTGTCAACAAAAAAATATTAAAGTTATTTCTCCGAAAAGATGGCGATGCAAAAACAAAGGAGATTTTCTTTATATTTGTTTCCTGTAAAATATATAAAAAACTATATAAATGAGGTATCACCGTAATCGTAGTGATCTAGAGAATAAAAATATTATAGTATTTTTAGTGTATGGTGTACGACCCCCAAAATATACAAAAAAAAGGAACCCAAAATTGACAATTTTCTTTTCCTCCATACATTAAAGAGTTAATAAAATCTCATCAAAAAGCTACAGACCCACTAAAATGAAGTATTTGTAAAGTTCATCTCATGTCGCAAAAAATAAGCCCTTATATGTCCAGATTGCCAAATAAATAAAGATTGTATAGCCATTATAAAGTGACAATGCTTAAACTGCTCTGAAAGGCGCAGCTCCACATCGATGCCCTGGCGTGTGCCCATACAGCAGGTTACCACCACATATGGGGTATTACTATACACGGGAGAGATTGGGTATCAAATTTTGTGGAGCGTTTTGGTATTTTATCCACTGAGAATTTGTACATTTTATGAAAAACACATTAATTTAGTAAAAAAAAAAAAAATTTCAAAATTGCATCCGATTTTGTTTTAACCCCTGTAAACCAATTAAAGGGTTAACAAACTTCATAAAAGTTGTTTTACGTACGTTGAGGGGTGTAGTTTCTATAATGGGGTAATTTATGGGGTTTTACTTTTAATTAGGCCTCTCAAAGTGACTTCAAACCTGAGCAGGTCCCTCAATAGCAGGATTTTGCTTTTTTTATGAAAATGTGAAAAATCGCACCTAACATTCAAAGCCCCAGAACCTCCTACAAAAATGATAGTATGTATAAAAAACCACGGAGGTATAAAAGTAGACATTTGGTGAATGTTAGTTATTATGTTTTCTGGTGTTATGACTCATGTGTGGAAAAAGTAGAACATTTTGAATTTCAAAAATTGAGAATTTTTCCAAATTTTCACCAAATATCTGATTTTCTCATAAATAAATGCAAAACATAACACCAAAATTTTGTAACTAACATGAAGTACAATGTGTCATGAGAAAACAATTTCAAAATCACTTGGATATGTTAAAGCGTTTCGAAGTTATAACCACTTATAGTGACACAGGGCAGATTTGAAAAAATGGGCCGTGTCAGGAAGGTGAAAAGTGGCTTCAGCGTTAAGGGGTTAATGTATTGTGACAAATATGTAACAAATATCCATTTTTTTTTTTTTAAACTTTTTATTGGTTTTATCCTTATTACACAAAGAATAACAACTCGTAGGCGACCAGCCTACAACAATAATCCAAACACATTCGGTAGAACATTACATAACCATAAGCTCAATGCTTAACTCTAGAAACCTTGTTTTAAAAGTTTCTTGTTGATTTGTAAATATCTTTCATACATAGTTCATAGTTCACCTAAATCCGGATCCACCCTAGGGGGTACTGGAGGATAACAACTCTCCTGTTGATTATGTTCTCATTTCCTTCTCCTGGTATTTCATCACAGTTGTGAAACTCAGTCCGGATTTTCGTTGTTTTACATATGTAGAGTTGAGATAAGTACAGTATATACTATTACTATGAATTCAACCGAATAAACAAACTTTAAGAAATTACATTCTATCCGATCGGGTGACCTGTAGTAATCCTGACTTCACTACACTTTTCCTTCTGGTGTGTGTGACCTGTTTTGGAGACCATGCTTTGTTCTTAATTCTGATTAATTAAGACAGTATGGGGAGGAGGACCATATCACCCAATTTTTTTGGAATATAATGGACCGCTTGGAACTGAGTGCCAAGGCTCGTTCATATGCATAAGTGTTATTCATGATATCTATTACCTCTGAAGTGGGGGGACATCCCTCCTGTTTCCAATGACGAGTAATAGTTAATTTGGTGGCAATCAGCAAATGGCCCACCACTGTTCTTTGATCTGGTTTGAGTACCCTCAGATCTATCAATAATAGCGCTGTTTTAGGGGTTAAAACAAATGGTCTGTGGAGTAGGGAGGAGATCATTGAGCTTGTTTGTACCCATAGAGGGGAGATTTTTTTGCATTTCCATAATATGTGAATGAGTGAGCCCATGTGTCCACAATCCCTCCAATATTTGGGTGAGGAGGATGGGTATATGAGATGTAGCCTGGACGGGGTGTAGTACCATCTCATCATGGTTTTGATAGCTGCCTCCTGAAATTGCGTACAACGGAATGTGGCATAGATATCTTTAAGAGCGTGTCTCCATTCTGCTTCTGAGATGTGTATGTTGAGATCCCTACTCCAGTTTTCCATTGGTTTGTTCAAAATTAGGAGATTCTTGTCCTCTAAGTTATATATTTTGGTTATACCCTTTGTTTTACCCTTAATATTTGTCCATGCTTTTAAAATATCGTTATTCATAGCAGGAGAGGAAGATGGGAGAGATGCGAAAAAGTCATTAATTCTGTGCACAGCTAAGAACTCTGAGTCTGGGAGATGAAATTTTTCTTTAAGGTACTGCATTTCTAACTTACGTACGTCTGGTTTTAAGTCGTAAATAGATGTCATCGCTTTGGCCCTCCACTGCTTCAAATTTAAATCCTCAATCTGTTCTTCTAGAAATTCAATAGGTATGTCCTGCAATGGGAGTTTGGTCAGGTTTTTTGTTCTGCTCTTAAAGCACGACCAACTCTTGTCTGAAGCCTGTATTGTGTGCATGTCAGAATGGGGGGGTTTCAGATTCCATAATCCCAATATCAGTCTGTTCCTCAGTGAAATATCCAAATTTTATGTTCTATCACTTATATTCCTATATCCCTAGTATAATTTAATTTGATCCGTTGTAGTTTTGGGGTTTTATTTATCCACATTTTATGATAGCAACTTATCATAAGTAGCAACTATATTCTATAAAGCTATTATATATAATATAATTTTCTCTATAGATTTCTAAATATAAGAAATTAATTTGTTGGGGATGAATAGGTAAATTTAAGTATTGATATGTTCCCCATATGATACAAATTCCTGTATTGTGCCACTCCATAAAAAAATTTAGTCATCTATATAATGTTTGTACAGAAATTTCCAACAAAGTCTCCCTATAGGCTTCTTTATTGTTGTGTTTAAAAGTCCTGTGCTTTTTCTTAAACAGTACTTTAAGTTCACTTGTGATCTAGAGCTTGTTTTTAGGAAAAAATTAAATTTTCCTGACAGGTATCACAGATGTATGTAGATTATGTAGATCAGATTGTAGTAATCAGTGCACAGCAAAGAAATTGTGCGTTGTCATAAGATGTAAAATCAGAGGGAGGAGGGGGGACATTGTGATAAAAAAAGCCAGTCCTTACCACGTAGAGGGTGTGTGGAGCTCCAATGTCCGGGGATGACGGCGTCCCCGACGCAGGTGAGCCACCCCCAGACGAAGGCTCTTTACGAGATTAAATTAATTATGATTAGGAGGCCTTTTTTGGTCTTGTACTTTACCATTTAACCAGTCCATTTTTTCATTCTTACTAAATATCTCCATATTATTTCCGGGCATGACTGCTTTTTTCTCTGCACCATTTTTTATATGTTTTTTACGTGTACGTGTGTTATTATTTAATTTATGTCATTAAAGATTGCAATATTTTATATTCATATTCCTGCCTTATTCTCTCCTTTTTAGGAGTACAATATGTAATTGAATTATAGTCCTTTGGGGTAGTTGACATGGTGCTTCTAATCATATTCACACTATTCAATTTTGTTGGGAATAGGTTGAGTCCTTACTTTTTCTCCTGTTTTTCCTGTTTCTTCTTTTGATTAAATAGACATTCTTTCATGTGAAAACTTGTTGCACATAGTGTAGTTTGTGCTGTTTTTAGTAAATGTGACTCATAGAGTTTATTATAGACACCAGGGCATCTTAAGTTCAAGTTTTGTGAAAACATGTTTGTAGTAATCACTAGCACCCACATGAGTGCCATTGGTGGCAGATGTTAAAAGCTTGAAATGCACACAGAGACACATGGTAAGAGCAGAATCTAAGTGGTATCTGGTTTTCACCAGAGCCAGCAGCAAGGCCGTTTGTCTTCGGCTTGGTACCAAGAGGAGGTACAGAGACATTGAGCAGAATCGTAGTTGGGGACATGTAGGAAATCAAGATGGGCAGCACTGGATCAGAATCGGGATGTATTATTAGGTCAAGGCAGGCAGTAGAAGAGAGTAGTCAGGAATGGAACTGGGGTCACAACGGGAAATCACAATAAGAGCACTGGCCATGAGAAAAAGCTTCTCAGGGAGCACAGGAAGGAGCTGGGAATTTAATGGAATTGCCAGCCGGCCAGCACCAATTATCAACGCGCTGGCCCTCTAAATCTCTGGAAGCTTCCTAGGGCGTGCCAGAGCTGGATCGAGGCGAGCTGAGAGCCATGGCTGGGGTCCGGAGACACTTAGAAGACCACGAGTGTGCATGCGACCCAGGTCGTGGTTTGCAGGAGCAACCGTGACAGTAACCCCCGTTCGGTCTCCACCTCTTCTTGGACTGGATGAATTTTGCCAGAAGGCCAGGGTCCAAGATGTTATCCTCTGGCTCCCAGGATCACTCCTCTAGCCCGAAACCCTTCCAATCACTTCCCTCTGACCGTCTTCATATCAAGGACTTCTTTTTACCTCTAAGACATCAGTAGCATCAGCTTTAGGAACAGGAGGAGGTACTTGCTGGGAGAAGCGATTCAGGATGTCAGGTTTCAGAAGGGAGATGTGGAAGGAATTTGGGATGTGCGTGGTGGGAGGAAGACATAGCTTGTAAGCCACAGAATTAATGTGTTTCAATACCTCGAATGGACCTTTAGTGTCCCAGTACCTCATCGCAGCTACTGGATAATATAGTTGTCAGGTGGTTGAGAATTTGCCAAATGTATTATGTGTTTCAGTTAATATTTGCTCTATGCTGCCACCTACTTACATAATGGTATAGGTGTAAGAGTTGTAGCCACATGACCTTCCCTCAGTCAGGCTTCCTCTGGAAGCCTTTACAATCTTCTGAGGGAGGAGTCTCCCAAGTCAAACCTGTGAACCAGAGGGAGGAGCCAATTGTGACTAGATGCTGAGGTGATTTTCAGTCAGGAATTTTGAGTATACAGCTATTTAGGCTGTATGATGTCATAGTGTACTCTTGCACATATCAAGATCATTTATATCATCTGGCAGATGTATTCAAGGTACTCACTCAACATGGACTAAGATCAAGCCATCTAAATGCCATCAACGAGCTGGTAACTATGGACCATGTGAAACTTGCTCCATCTCATTCAGGCTACACTCATGCCCTTACCAAAGTGGACCACTAATCCAAGTGGGTCACAGTTGCTCCTGTTAAAGACCTCATTGCACGTACAACTGCCATAATGTTCTAACATGAGTATGTGAAACACAATAGATGTCCAGAAGCTGGCCTCACACATTGTGGACCAGCCTTTGAATCTCAATTATTCCATGAACTTTGCCAATTCCAATTACCATCCCAAAGGAAATGACCTTTGTGAAAAGGTAAACCAAACCTTTATCAATATGTTGAGAACTGCTTCAGTTGCTAAACAAGCAGAATGGCCTGAATTACTTGATAATCTAGTGGAAATCTCCAATAACACCATCCATTGTTCTACAGATCACTCACTTTTCTATCTTATTTTGGAAGACAAGGTCAACTGCCATAAAACTTTTGCCAAAAACTGATTGGGTCAATGAACACCAGCGTAGAATGCTTGAGGCAAAAGAAATTGTGGATTACTGCATGAAAGAACCTCGAAGACAACAGCAAGAAGAATACAACTCGCAAGCTCATGCACACCATCACAAGTTGGAGACAAAGTATGACTAAAGATTTTTTAGCATTCTGGAAATGTAAATCCACTCTGGGAAACTGAACCATACACCATTACAGCCATTCATTATCTTGAATCAGATGTCTATGAAATCCAAAAATCAGGAAGAGTTTCACAGGTTGTTCATCGCAATTGCTTGAAAATTTGCGCTAAAGAGGAGCTGCCAATTCAGGCATTGCCTCAACAACGGATCAAACCTACTTATGTAACCATATGTGAACCAAAAGGTCAACCAACCATTTCTGATGGATTCCTCATAGTCCCACAACTTTTTGTTCCTGGTTATTACCCACTTGTACCAACTGCAGTTGCTTTTGCAACACAAAATAGCGACTGTACTTTGCATGTATCCTCTGGCACTAGAGACAGTGTTATAGTTGCAGTAGCAGAAGAACATGGGGATTCCACCCTCTTGTTATCCAGAGTGAAAACTATATCCTTTTTCCAATAAATTGTTTCAGTGTAGTCATATTCATAAGTTTAGTTCAGGTTTAGTAACTAGTTTAAGCTCTGTTCATGGCCCCAAGCCAAGAGGTTTTTATGAAATTTTACTGTACATTGATGTAGATTTTGTCCATTATTGTCTTGAAGGCACATAGAATAAATAAGATAACCTTCCATTGCCTTAAGGGACTCTACCTCAAGTAGCACTTAGTTGTGTTTGCAGGTTCATGTTCAATCCATTGCCATCTTTCCATTGCAGTTGTGACTAGATGCTGAGTAGATTTTCAGTCAGGATTTTTGAGTATACAGCTATTTAGAATGCTCTTCACATTCAGTCTAGGCCCCATCTTGCAATTCCCTGATCTAGATAGAGTTCTGTATTAAACACAAGCTTCCATTCCCAAGCATTGGAGTGCCACGGTGATCACGGCATTGAGAAATATTTACCTCAGAACGCACCAAGCTGCCTGCAGTCCATGTCAGGTGGGTGTCCTCATCAATAAACTCATTTAGCCAGAAGAGAAAGCACTGTACATGGCTCTTCTGCTCCACTCACCGCCTTAAATGGTTCAGCCTGCGTAAGTGCCATACTCCTAAGGAAACCTACATCTCTCACTGTACGCCCTGCTATAGGGAACCGTGCCAGTAACCTCTGTGAGTACGAATGTCCTAAAATTATTTCCCAAAGTAAGCCAAACTGTGTAGGCTCATCCATCGTAGAGTAATATAGGATTGCACTGTACCCGTTGCCAGTAGCAACCTACTATAAAGTACCCCAATAAGTTATGTCCCCATATCCAGTATCAAAGCTGGTGAAGATTGTGTGAAAAGGAAATTGTGACCAACAGTCTTAACATCTCTCTTGCAAGTCTGTACCCTGATGGGTGTAATAGGTTATAGTCTTTTATCTGACAGTAAAGATTCCAGTTTATTCCAGTTATAAACTGTGTCTGTGTTGGTCAATATGGACTTGCATCACTCCAAGGTTGTGAGGGCCCATTGTGAGGGACACAGGGCTAGCAACCCACAATGCCGCCAGTGACACATGTACAATAAGCTCCAGCAAGCCCTTGTACCATAATGCCAAGTCCCCCTCTGGTCAACGCAGAACCAGGAATTGAGGACCGAGCTTGTAGCTGGGAATGACAACCCCACTTTATCCCCCAGAGAGAGGATTGGAGGGAGCCTACGCTTTTTGTCTGCCTGAGTTTTGGTATGTGCAGACGCCTAAAGTAGGGAGAGACGAGTTTGCTCCCAGATGAACTTAAAGGAAATCTACTATCAGGATCATGGATTATAAACCGAGCACACTTACATGCTGGTGTGTGCCACCCTTATCAGGATTTGATCTTCTTTTAACTTTGTATGCCCTTGATTTTTAAGAAAATATGCTTTAAAACTATGCAAATGAGCCTGAAGGGCTCCAAGCTCCATTAACTTCTATAGAGCGTGGAGGTCCTCAGGTTCCTTTGCATATTGTTTAAGCCTTTTTTCGTAAAACAAAAGAATAAAAGGCTAAAAGAAGAGTGGATCCCAACAAAGGGGGCATTCACCAGCATGTAAGTGTACATGGTTTACAATCCATAATCCTGATGGCAGATGTCCTTTAAGATCTCTGACCAACTCCTCCACAGCAGGAACATAGGACGTCACAGGCATAGGGAGAGGTTGACAAGAATGCTGTCCATTGACAGTGTAGAAGGGGGCGGAGCCGGCATATTTGGAATCCAAAGAATTCTAGGAGAATTCTGTCCACGGCAACAGAGTGGACCAGTCATCTTGATGGGCAGAAACAAGCCAGAGATGAAGATTTACAGATCAACCCCCCTCTGCAGGTTCTCTTGGATGTAGAATGACATTGCTGTGGTTTCGGGTACAGACAGTGGGTACACCCAACGTCGTGGAGGAGACCTGCTGAGAAACAGGGCAGTCAAAGGGACGGTGCATTTTACAAAGCCTTTGCTTGCATCTTGAAAAAGACATCCACAAAGACTTTATAGGAAGCAGGAAAACCCACTAGCGGCTTGGAGGCCACAGAAGAGACCATGACAGGTATTGAATGAGGAACAACCATACGGTCCTCAACAAAGAATCTCCCCCATCTTCCAGTTAAGCACGGGTGCGTGGAGCTGCAACCAAGGAATACCCAACAGGAGAGAAGATGTGGACCAAGGTACACAAAGACAGTCTCTCTTTGTGTAGTGTTCCAACATGCAGAAACAAAGGCTCAATGTGATACCAGATTGAAGAGGATTTGGCCACTGACAGAAGAGATGACCAAGGGCTTCTCAAGATGGACCACAGGGAAATGATGCCGAGAAACCAGAGCAGCATCCACAAAGTTTATCAATCCAAATGGCCAGAGAGATGAGACCACTCAGAGTAAATGGCAGGTTGCGGCCAGACAGCTTGTCCCGAAAGTCCATTGTTAAAGGTCACAATCGGAGGTGCTTAGTTCCAGGCTAGTTAAGATGCCAAAGTATGGAAACAAATCCCATAATTCTCAACAGTTGAGTCCCCTTGATGCAGGGTCAGCTGTGTAGTCTCCGCTGAAGACTCCCTTGCTGGTTCCTCAAAGACGAACCAGAACTCAGCGAAAAAGGAGGCTATGTCAGCTGTAACTGAGTCATTTCTGTCCCAGATGGGAATAGCCCATGCCAGGGCCTTCTCGTAGAGGAGTTGGTGATGAATGCCACCTTAGACCATACCGTGATGAACTTTGTCAGCATAAGCTCAATGTGCAGGGAGCACTTGGTGATAAAGCCCCTGCACAACGTGGGGGTCCCTATCATACTTGGCATCATGATGGCATGGAAAGTCTTAACCTAGATTCAGCAGCGGCAGGCTAATTGGAGTAACAGGAGGAGCTACAAGAGCTTAATGCTTTTGCTGAGTAGTCATCCATTGCTCCAACATGGCGGTGACTTATCCAAGCTGTTCACCTAGATCATGGAGAGGAGAATGTCGTGCTTGGCTGCACCTACAACTAACGTCATGGGTCACAGGAGTGCCAGTGACAATATTTTTGCTCTCCAGAAAGTCATCCAGGCCTCTCTTGAACATGTATATAGAGTCTGCCATAAAAACCTTGTGTGGCAGAGAATTTTTTAGTCTCACTGCTCTTACAATAAATAAACTTTGTCTATAGCGATGGTAGAACCACCTCTCCTCTAGGCGTAGAGAATACCCCCTTGTCCTGGTCACAAGACTGGGACTCCCGATGCGGTGCTAATGAAACTACGGAGCCAGAAGTAAAAGAAACGTCTGTTGATGTCCTGAACCTATCATCGCATCACTTAACTGAGGAACAAACAGAGGTACTTTCATTAGGTTTAAATTTTGTTCCCACAAATAATTTTAACCTCTTTTCCACAGTTTGCGACATAAACAAATTTGTCCGGGATCTTACAGTTAAGAGACATTTTCTTACGGATGATCATTTTTCATCCCTTACGGACAATGTTGATACCACTAACACTAATGTCAACTCTGACTGTAATTTGTTCAATGCTAATGTCAATTTTGACTGTAATTTGTTTATTGACTTTGGTTTTCAGGAACAACTTACTCTGCTGAATTTGATGTCACTCGATACTACTTTCACTAAAGACCATCATGTCAATTATTCCTGTGATCTCAAACTCAGCAATCGTTTCTTTTATCCCCTACAGTCACGCACACCATCCATGAAAATTTTCCAGGAACGTATCATGCGTGACCTAGGGAGTCTGAAACAAAATCAGGCCCATCATGTTAGGGGCAATTTGTCGATAAAACAGACCCGTGCTTTAACCGAACTCAAAAATAATACTGACCTAATTGTTAAGATGTCGGATAAAGGGGGGACTGTTGTCCTCATGGACAAATCTCTTTATTGTTCTCAGGTTTCAACCTTACTTGCTGACCAAGGTGTCTATAGGGAATTAAGTTGTAATCCCACAAAGATTTTCAATGATAACCTCTTAAATATCATTAATGAAGGTGTTTCCCTTGGTGTCATTACGCCCAAACAAAGTGATTATTTACATGTACATGAGCCGTTGATTCCCATTATACACGGGTTACCCAAAACCCATAAAAACATTTCCCCACCTCCCATGAGACCAATCATCTCTGGCATGGGCTCTATCAGGAGAGTGGTTAGATACTCTCTTACAGCCACTCGTCAAGAGGGTCCCTGGTTATCTCCAGGACTCTTCTGATGTTCTCAGAAATCTCAATCAATACACTTGGCGTAAACACCAACACTGGTTTGGCTGCGATGTTGTCTTTCTTTACACTTTAATCCCATATACAATAGCAATCAGAGCATTGGAATTCCATCTCAACACATACAGTGACTATTCTCCTGATTTGAAAGAATACATCATGCAAGTAACACATCATCTCATGACTCACAACTACTTTATGTTTTCTAACAAATTTTATTTACAAATTCAGGGAGTCCCCATGGGGGCGAAATATTATAGTTATGTTATGGTGGGAGTTACAGTTTGTGTACACTGAAGAGAATCCCTTTTTGGCTCATATTGAGTGGTATGACAGGTACATCGATGATCTCCTCCTAATTTGGGGGGGGGGGCGATGTATCTGCCATACCCTCATTCCTGGATTACTTAAACTCCAACGACTTTAATCTGCGTTTCACACATTATTCCAATGCAAGTGAGGTTACCTTCCTGGACCTCAATCTACGGGGAGAGGTTGACACTTTAATTGCTACATCCACTTACAGAAAACCTACAGCAGGCAACACTATCCTGCATTACTCCAGTCACCACCCCAAACACACTACAAAAGCCATACCTGTTGGAGAAATGGTGAGAAGTAGGAGAAACTGCAGCTCTGATACTGACTTTTACAAAGAAGTCACACAAATTTCCAACAGATTAACCAGCAGAGGTTATCCCCGGTGGTCACTAAATAGAGTGAAACATATTGCTAGCAACAAAAATCGCAACACCCTACTTAACCGGGAACAACGTAGTAACACTAAAACTATACATAAAAACACACCGGTACTTTCTCTTCAGCATAGCTTGCAATTTCAGGACATAAAACGTATAGTCTCAAAACATCTCCCTCTTTTACTTGACGACAGCAAAATTGAACATATCCTTAAAGACGGCTGTAAATTTGTCGCACGAAGAGGGTGTACACTAGGCAACATTCTCTCTCCCTCAATGATCAGTGAACAACAACCTCAGAAAACCTGGTTACATAATCAAGGTTTTTTTCGTTGCAGTTCAAAACGTTGCAAATGTTGCACCTATATTAAACCTACCAAATAATTTTATGACACTTCACACAATAATATCTATTACATCAAACATCATTTAACTTGTAATAGCTATAATGTTGTTTATGTGATACAATGCATTGAATGTAATATTTTTTATGTTGGTTGTAACACACACAGACTTAAAACTAGAATCTTGGAGCACCTGAATGATATTTCGGGATCAGACTCCTGCAACATAAGTGGAGCCTCAACCCATTTTAGAAATACTCACCAAAAACGCACTTGCAACTTTACAGCCTTTGCGATAGAAAAGGTAATAGTCCCAAGAAGAGGAGGTGACATTAGGAGATTATTGTTAGACCGGGAGGCTTTCTGGATCATGCAATTAAACTCTATGTCACCTTCTGGCATGAATATCAGGAATGAAATCATGTTGCATTATTAATTCCATCCTATCTCATGTCTGTCGTTTATGATTGTATTCTTTTTCCTTCCTACCACGCCTGTCCATCTCAGCACGAAATGATTGATTTTATTATATACGTTTTTCTCTATAAAATGGTTTCATATATATTGTTAGACTCAATATCGCATGTGGCATACTTGGTACCAAAGCTTTTCATACACACTCGATCCTATAATCGTGATCATACTTACCTTGTCTTCTGTTCCTCATGCGATATTGATCCCTCATGATTCCCTGTCACTGTTCGCCCCTTGGTTTGACTGCTTAACCACTCCCCCTGGAGGCATGGCTGGCCGAACAGCTTCATGACGTTGCCATGCTTGCACCAGCTGTCTGTCACCCTAATTGCACTTCCTTTTTCACGGAGGAGGGTTCATCTGTCACATGACATGATTTCTTTGTTTAAATACCGCTATTGTGAAGTTTTATATTATCCATGATTAAGGACACCTTGAGCGTCTGAAACGCATTGGATTTCTTGCTGTTTCCCATGTCTTTTTAAAATGGACTAAATAAAGGCACTATTTTATGCTGTGACCCACTTGGATTTGAGCCGGATCATTTACTTGTTTTCGTGGATTTCACTCGTCTGGGGCGAGGACCCGTGCTCTCCAACACTCAGCGTCTTACACGTGGTTTGAGCTGGACTATCTTCCTCTACTCCTGGGTATAAAAATATCTTGGGAAAGATCCTTGTACTGCCAGTTGTCACTGTTCCCAGGGACGTACTTTCAGAAAGTCTCTTTGGGAAAAGTCTGTGGACTCCCTGGACCACTGCGGGGGATGATGGTACTAACCACAACCCGGGAGCAGAGTCTAAGTGGACCCTGGTCTTCGCCAGAGCCTGCCACAAAGGGGGACGGCCTTGCTGTGGCGGGGAGCCACCAGGTCGCTCCACGGGTGAGACTAGGCCTGTGGTGGCAGCCAAGGTAGAGACACAGGGTAGGCAGGACCTCGGATTGGCAGGACCTCGGGTAGGCAGGATTACAGGACCAGCACAGGAGTACAGGACCGCCACAGGAGTACAGGACCGCCACAGGAGTAGAGCACCGCCACAGGAGTACAGGACCACCACAGGAGTACAGGACCACCACAGGAGTACAGAACCACCACAGGAGTACATTAACACCACAGGAATGCCACAGGAGTACAGGAACGCTACAGGAATGCCACATGAACGCCATAAGAACACCACAAGAATACAGGACCATGGGAATACCACAGGAACACGGGAATACCACAGGAACACGGGAAACATGGAGGCATCTGGAAACCCACAGGAAACACGGAGGCATCTGGAAATGCTCAGGAGACTTTCACTTCAGTGGAAGGACTTGAAGATCTGGCAGGGGATGCTGGGAGCCGCGGATTATGTAGCAGAGCTGAAAATGCTAGCACAAATTAGGAGGACGCTGACCCTTCAAATGCAGCAGAGTCAGTGCAGGCGCCCTAACAAGGGGAACCCGCAGCCAAGATGAGACAGGTGTGCGACCTGTCCAAAGACCACAGTATGGAACCCAGAGAGGTAAGTACAGGCCTGGGGGAGCGGGGACATCTGCAGCATAGATGAGGGCACGGGTTCACCCACAATCCGTACCGAGGATCAGAGGTGTAACCATGACAGTACCCCTCCCTTTAGGGCCCCTATTCTCTTCTTCTTCCTACACTTCCTCCAATTCTTCTTGGTACTGAGACTCTGGAGCAGCCTCTGGGAAGGCCGGAGGAGACTCTAGAGCGGCCTTTGGGAAGGCCGTAGGAGACTCTGGAGTGGCCTCTGGGAAGGATGGAGGACACTCTGGAGCCGCCTCTGAGAAGGCCGGAGGAGACTCTGTAGCGGGCTCTGGGTAGGCCGGAGGAGACTCTGGAACGGCCTCTGGGAAGGCCAGATACTGGAAAGGCAGGGGTGGGAGCCGGAATTGAGATTGCCTGAACCTGCACAAGAGGAGCAGCCCAGGCCAGGACCTCTCCAGAGAGCAAACAAAAGACAAACGCTAACTTAGAGCATTCGGTGGTGAGCTGGAAGGACATCAGTTCAATGTGCAGTGAACACTGGAAAACAAAGTCTCTACAAAATTCAGGGTTGCCATCGAATCGGGTAAATTCACCAGAATCTGATGATGTGGATCCTTAGCCCATCCATGGCTTTAGCAGGATACATGACCATGGCGGAATCCATGGCCGGATCTTACTGTCACGGTTTTTAGGGACGAACTGTCAGAGAATCTCTGTGGGAAGAGTCTGTGGACTCCCTAGACCACCGCAGGGGATGATGGTACTATCCACAACGCGGGAGCAGAGTCTAAGTAGACCCCTGGTCTTCACCAGAGCCCGTCTTGGTGTGGCGAGGAGCCACCAGGTTGCTCCACGGGTGTGACTAGGCCCGTGGTGGCAGCCAAGGTAGAGACCTCAGGTAGGCAGGAGTACAGGAACACCACAGGAGTACAGGACCGCCACAGAAGTACAGGACTGCCACAGAAGTACAGGACCGCCACAGCAGTCACAGCAGTGAAATCCATATAGTTGATGGAATGATTTTTGCTCAAAGTCTAGGGTGACAGTTTTTGGGGTTCTATATTCTCTAAATTTCAATTCTTTTTTTGTTGCTAAATTAGGTATCAAGAAATCCATGTCAAATCCACATAGTTGCTGGAGTGATTTTTTCTCAAAGTCCAGGGTGTCTAATTTTGGGGTTCTGTATTCCCCAAATTTCAATTATTTTGTTGCTAAAGTTGATATCAAGAAATCTGTGTCAAATCAACATAGTTAATTAACCAATATGTCAGACAGAGAGGTACCAGGTGGAGCAGCCACAGGTTGCAGCACATTAAGGGGACGTCACAGCAGGGGTGACTCAAAGAGGCCCGAAATGCTGGTGTCATTTAGCTGGAGCCCCAAGGTTCTCGATTGTTTGCCTAGGTCATCCACTTCCACCGAAATGACATCTGACAACCCTAGCCAAGAGTCTGTGGGTTTGTCAGATACAACCCTTAGTTAGCATGGCTCAGCAGCAGGTCAGCAGCCCCTCACCTATCCTCAACCAGCTTCTGTCCTGTTTATTTCCCTCAGACAGAAATCTACTAGATGGTCTGGGCTCAGCGCCACTAAACAGTGAGGACGAACTCTTGGAGGACAGTCAGCAGCTGCTTGGCAGTGAAGAAGGGAGGCAGACATCTGCTGCTTCATGCAGTAGGGAGGAAAGTAGTGATGTGGAGAGTGGCACGGGAGATTATGTTGCACTTGCATGTAGTCAGGCTGTGCATACTGAGACCGTTAAGGAGAATAGCAGTGACAGGAAAACACAAATCGATGTTGATGTAACCGATATAACTTGGGAGCCGGGTGAAGCACGGGTTTCATCATTATCGTCGGGAGAAGAGAGTGTCAGCTTGCGTGTCAGGCAGCGAAGCAGGCAGGAAGTGGCTACTGTGGCCGTGAGTCAGCAGGGCGGCAGCAGTGTGAGGACAGGAGCCAAACAGCCGCGAGGTCCAAGTAAACAGTGGCAAAGGGGCTCAGCAAGGCAGCAGCCTTAGTAGTCACTCAGTGTAGAGTGTTGGTGGTAAAACCACCAATTCGGCGGTGTGGCAGAATTTTTTTAAGACACCAGAGGAGCCGAGCATGTGTATATGTAGAATCTGTGGACAGAAAGTGAAGCATGGATAGGGAGATAACGTTGGCACCACGGCCCTGAGTCAACACATGCAGCATCACCATCCAATGGCCTGAAAGAAACGGTGTCTCAGATGTGGTGGTATTTTCTGCCACTGCAATAGCAGCAGCAGCACCCAGTGGCACACATACCCTTTCAGACATTAAAAGCTCCAGCACCTCTCCCGAAGGGAGCCGTTTGTCTTTGACATCATCTTGGGTTCAAATGCTCCTGGTCCTCGCTATATATGGTGCCAGCAGTCGTTGAACGGAGAGACAACTGTATGCATCCAGCCGTCCTAAGGTGCAGAAGCTGACCATGCTCCTGTCCAAGTTGTTGGTACTACAGTCCCTGCCTTTCCAAGTCGTGGACTCTGTACCCTTCAGAGAACTAATGGCTTGTGCCAAGAGTTCCAAGCCGAAATTTATTTTCTAAAAAGGCAGTACCAGCTCTTCACAAATTTGTAGAAGAGAAGGTGGGCCAGTCCTTGAGCTTATCAGTTTCTTCCAAGGTGAACGGCAGCACCAATGTGTGGTGCTGTAACTATGTTGGAAATCCAGCCTCCATATGTTAGACCGCTTGTGTGAACAAAGAAAAGCCATTAATGATTTTTGATGATGCAAGGGACAGGAGTGTAACTTCAATGTCATCCACTGGCAGCTCATGCGTGACACCTGCCATTTGCTCATATCCTTTGAAGAGGCCACGTTATTTGTCAGTCGCCAGGACTATGGGATGAATAACATCATTCCACTGCCTCATGTCCTGGAACAGAGGCTAAAAAATCTGTCTGGTCAGGGCACTGGAGAAGTGGTGACTAGATCTCATGGCAACATGAATCCAGTGGGGGCTATACTGGAGGAGGAGAATGACATTGGAGCACAAGCAGAGTCTGATGAAATTAGATGTTGTTCTACTCAGGTGACCGGAGAGGAGGAGTAGGAGCATCCGGAGGAGGTAGAACACAAGACAGATGACCCAGAAGCCCCGTGGCAGTATGCAGTGGAGATGGAGGCCGGGAGTCCCTCGGTATCACTTGCGCAGATGGCCCGCAGCATGCTGATTTGCCTAACTAGTGACAGCCCAATAGTCAACATCCGGCATAGGGATGTCTTTTGACACTCCACCCTCTTGGACCCTCGCTACCGATCCAAAATGTGGGCCTTTTTTCCAGCTGCCTAGAGGGAGGAACAACTGGCGTACTTTAGAGAAATACTGTGCAGTCTGTTGGCAGCTGCCTACGTGACCAGGGAATTCATGGCAGTCAGCGCTCACATACTTCTGCCATGGCTGTGGGGAGATAAGGGGGAAGGAGGATAGGAGCAGTAGAAGCTCCATCAGCAGCAGCTTAAGTCCTCCATGAGCAACTTCCTTCACCCGCCTAGTGAGGGTACTTTGACAGCTACTTTGACAGCACTCTACCACTCCAATGAGAGGATCCCTTGGACTACTTGGCAGCCAAACATGATGTGTGGCCGCAACTTGCAGTAGCGAAGCTGTCATGCCCACCCAGTAGTGTGGCATCATAGCGGGTGTTCAGTGTGGCGGGGGACATCGTTACTCCAAGGAGAACCCGCTTGTCCACACGTAATGTGGAGACGTAATGTCAAGAAGAATCAGGCGTGGATCGGCCAGGATTTCAACACACCAATGCCTTATGCATCAGATTAGATCAGCCATGACGCCTCCCCCAAACATTAAGAAATGAGTCTGTATTCTAACTACCTGCCTCAGCAACTATTCTGATGCTGCCACCCGTCTGATGCCACACATCTGCTGGCAGTTGCTCCATCTGACTCCCACCATCTTTACCAGGCACTGGAACTGCCACCCACCTCCATACTCTGTCATTGTGTCGATCTGTGACCTACCATGTTGCTGCCACCACCAGAATTTGTCATTGTGCCATTCTCTGGCCTCATGCTGTTGCTACTGTTGACGCCCACCTACACATAGTGTGATTGTGCCACTCTCTGGCCTCATGCTGCTGCCGCCACCTCCAGCTGACAGCTGTCTCCCTGGAACACACTGTGATTTCCATAATGCTGTTTTCACCTTCCTCTACTCTATGACATTTCCACTATGTTTGGTTTTCCCCTTCACTTCATCTTTCAGAAGAAATGTAAAGTTTCAGGATTTATAGCCAAAAGCAAGAGTGGATACAAAACACAGAGGACATGCAAATATTCCATTTACTGGTCATCTCTGTTCTGGACTCCTGTTTGTTTTTGGCTTTAGCAATACTGATGGATTATTGACCGATTGAAAGCGGACACTGATGGATGAAAAAAAGAGGCAAAATGATTAGTAACGTCAATGCAAAATTACTGCCGACACTCTCTCCACTCTTTTGGAGGGGTTTAACATGTATCAGCGTTTAACAGAACAGGTTCTGTCATAATCTATGCAATCATCTGATGTCAGTGTAAAAAGAGTGCACTCCTTGATGTTGTAGTGGGATCTTGGCCCTCAGCTCAGTCCTTTCGGGCAGGCACAGACATTACCTTGTCAGGCTGCATTCCTGCTTCACTTATTTGGTCAAGTTGGCCCCTGTAAGTGCCCATAGAATTGAAGAGATTCTAAGAGTGGCGGCTGTCATGTGGGTGTCATACTAAAACATAGCATTGTTTGAAGACCAAACTATGCTCCCTATACATATTTGAGCATGGCACAACATTCTACAACAGATCCTACAGATTCTCCGCAGCCAGGAAATACCCATTTTTTCGCCATGATTCGATTCAATAGAAATTTTCTTGGGAAATTCGTTGAACTCTGAGAATCAGATTTTCGAAAAATTTGCCCATCTCTATTTATAAGGTTAAGTAGAGTGACATACTCCAGGATAGCATCTCTAACAAACCTCTCAAATATTTTCCCCACAATAGAAGTTATACTCACAGGTCTGTAGTTTCCCGGATCACTTTTTGATCCTTTTTTGTATATTGGTGCCATATTTGCTATGTGATAGTAACATAACCAGTCCTCAGGGAATCTTCAAATATTAAAAATAAAGGTCTGTCTATTATGGTACACAAGGTTGCATGCCATCTGGTCCCGGTGATTTATCTATCTTAGTGGTCGTGAGGTGGCACCTACCTCTTCCTGGGTTAAACTGTTCATAGTATCATAGAATATAAGGCTGGAAAAAGATGTAAGTCCATCAAGTCCAACCTTTAACAATTAAAAAAATGTTTCATCCCCATAACCCATGATCTCCAGAAAGGCATCCAGGCCTCTCTTGAACATGTACTTGAATGGGCGCTGACCACCGGTTGGGAGTGTCAGCGACTAAATCACTGATTTAAACTCCAAATTGTTTGAAATAATTTATTGGTTAAAACAGAACGGTCAAAGAAATAATACAGGAATATATAATATATCCTCCTAACACATTTCGGGTCGAGTGACCCTTTCTCAAAGATAGGAATACTATAATGGTAAGTATGCAGGTATTTAAGCAGGAGAATTAGTGACAACATTTTAAGGCGACCATTCCAAGGTGTACTCAGCATAATTAGCATATGTTCATCAGACCAGAGAATCTTTTTTCTCATAGTCTGGGAGCCCTTCATGTGTTTTTATTGCAGACTGTATGCAGGCTTTCACAAGTCTAGCACCGATGAGAGGCTTCCGTAGGCACATTCTTCCATAAAGTCCCAACTGGTGGAGGGGTGCAGTGATATTTAACTTTGTGGAACTTTTTCCCACCTACCTACTGCATCTCTGGAGCTCAGCCAGTGTATGCAGCACTGGGTGTATATGTCCAGAAAAATGTTTTGTTAGTGTCTATACAAAAGCTTACCAGTGTGTGTAATATTGATAAAAAGTCAGGGAAAGAAAATCTGTATTATTGAGTATGTTAAAAGATCTTTCCACTAAAAATAGATAAAGTAGAGTGCTCTGCCTCATGAAGCAGAGCTCAGATGTCCAACTCAGCTCTGCCACATTTGTCCACCCTCACTCTACATCTGTCTCCCTCAGCAATGTGACCCCCCATACACCATAACACAACACATCACAAACAGCATGCAACTCTGCCCACTTTGTACTGCCAATTAAATTATTGTCAGTCTGAAAAATAACTTAAAGTGGGCCACAAATCTCAGAGATATTCATCATTCATAGACTAGCACACCAAATACAAATGTACATTTAAAACAAACTGTCTGAACTGTGTCAAAGCGGGGAGTTTCAAATTCACCAAAATACAATTAACACAATTTGATTACGCTAGGGCTTACCTGTATATCATCCTATAGTTATAATAAATGAATTTAAGCAAAAATGTACATATCATTAAAGCTTAACTGTAAAATTGTAATGGAATTCTCACTTCTAAAAGTGTTTGACAAAAATCTCTCTCTCTCAATCTGCCCACAGATCTCATGATGCCTTGTGGTCATTAAATCTATTTAGATTCCCACATCCACTGAACATTGCATATTCTACATACACGATGTATATGGAGACTAGAATGGTTCCATCACATAGAGGAGTATGGAACTTGTAATAAGTGGAAAAAATCATAAGGAAACCAGTTACATGAAGTGTAAAGTCTGTGCTGTGTGAGCTGAGTACTAAGGGTTATTGGTTCTCTGCATGGAGCTGAGAGTGCCAAGTACAAGGGTTGCAGCGTGAAGTGAAAAAAATGACAGAGAAATTTCTTTAGAAAATACAAAAGAAAGAGAGATCCCGCTGCTATAGAGTAGTAAGTGAAGTCGAATCAGGTGGAGTAGCCCACAGGTGTCATCGGTCCAAATACTTGGGTAATTACCTGCGATAGGCTAAATGGTATACCTTAAGTGGTGATGGCTGCACACTGTCCTGTAACCTGGATAGTAATGTCCAGTAGGGCTTCATTAAATTCGGAAAACAAAAATCAGACTCTGAGGCGCAACTTCCATATAGGCAAAATAATTTATTTATTAATACAAGGTTGACACGTTTCAAGGGAGGACCTCCCTCTCCATTAGATCCTATATGATTAAATAGTATACACAAATAAAAAAAAGTAGGAAACATGGTGTACACATGTAATAAAAGCAATATACATGTATTACAATATACATGTGCAAAATGCAATGTACATAGATTTAGGTAGAAAATGAATTAAAAAAATCCTAAATTAATTACTGCATTAAAATTCCATATTATTATAAAATAATGGACATTAAATAGGAAAGCCTTTTGTTAGTAGGATAGGGTACAGTAATAATGTAAATAAGGGGAAATAAGAATACATTGGAGGCATAAGTATAGAAATAGGGGGGGTTAGGGATGCATAAGAACTGTAAGCTTGATAGGGATATGTGTATAAATGGAAATAGTAGAATTATATCAGTTTATATGCAGAGAGCATAGTACTATAAAAGGGAATATATCCTATCAAAATACAGGACTTACCATGGGAGGCTGATAGCAGGATTTAGGCATAAATAAGTCACAAACTAACAGCTGGATGCAAGTTCATATAAACTCTGATTGTGGTCCTAGCGATACACAAAAACATTAAACAAATACAGGTCTGTTTAAGAAAAATAGAGACAGGAGGAAGGATAATTAGAAACTCACCAAATCAACTGGCAGCAAGGATATGCAGTGTGCTACAGACAAAATGGTGGAAGTGTGTGGCTCCTTTTTATAGGCATTTGTTTTAAATTATAACCATAATTGAAAAAAACAAGATTACTAACAATTTTTTCCCTTCTCATTTCCTTTTCTCACTTTTCTCTCTTTATCTCCAAAATTAAAAGAAAAAACAAGTACAAACTAGAGTACAAAACTAAAACAATCCAAAGAGAAAATAATGACCCCTGATCACTTGATATCCTTACGACAAAAAATATTATAGACAGACCCACTGGTCCTACAAGGCCGTGCACGGGGACGCTGCAATAGGGCCCCCACAGCCCCAACCTGACCACCAATTTATACCTATGTTTTGGACCAAGGGACCATCTATCCCTGTGTCTCCCGCCTAGAGTAAGGGACTCTTTTGGCGCACCGCATTTTCCCCTGATGAACCCAAGAAGGGTGAAACAGGTCCTGTCAGGATTTGGTTGCCTTGACCCCTATGATGTGCACCAATGTCTATAGGACGAAAGACTGTCCATAACCAATTACTAGACGCTTATTCTCCTTTTTTCCTACTGGGACCACTCCGATTGTGTAGGCTTTTTTGATAGGGCCATCCAGCCAGGGATAGGTTTCTGTCAGGGTTGTGGCCAATTAGGACCACGACTCCGAGGTTAGGTTCTCAGGGTATCAGATAAGTTGGACTTACGGTGTATCAGGTAGAGTGACATTGTCATCTTGACCCCATTCTTGACATCCACAAGTCCCATCTTACCCTGCTTACATTCACCTATCCTCTTCACTTTGTAAAGACACAATGTGTTTCTTTTCTTCTGGACGAGCACTCTGACGTATCTCACCTGAGACAATACTAAAAAACACGCATCACGTCTGTGGGATATGGATAGGTTGTCTGGTGACATATGCTGCTGAGCCTCTAAGGTGAGCCACGTATTAGCTCCTCAATTTTGCTATTTGTATATATTTTAAACATTAAGGCCAACCAGCTCATGTTTTGCAAACGTCTCCTTCTTTCCTAGATGGGGTTCATGCACTAAGGATTCTGCATGGAAGCAGGTTTTTTGTATTATATTTAGAGATGAGCGAACATACTCGTCCGAGCTTGATGCTCGAAACATTGATGCCAGAAACAGAGCCAATCACAAGCCAGGAGACTCTGCACTCCACCCAGCATGACGTGGTACCCTTACACGTCGATAGCAGTGGTTGGCTGGCCTGATCAGGTGACCCTGGAAAAGTCTAGTCCCTGCCCGCGCTGCTCGTATCATTCTCTGTCTGGATGCCGCTAGGGAGAGAGCTGCTGCTGGTCAGGGAAAGCGTTAGGGTGTTCTATTAGAATAGTGTTAGGCAGGAGTGATTCTACAAGAACCCAACAGCCCTTCTTAGGGCTACAATAACGTTTTATTTTCCTTTTTTTGGTTTGCCTGTGGCTGGGCTTGCTGCCATTAGTATTGCAGCTAGTACCATATTGTAAGTAATTTGCTGGGAGACTTGTGACTGTTGTGTTTAGCTCTTAGTGACACGCATATCCACCTCAAACACCGAAGTGGGACAATTTACTAGGGGTTTGATTAGAATTAGGCAGAGTCTGCTGATTTATTTTTTTTTTACCTTTATTTCTTTTTATAGCTCAAAGTCATCTGGCAAAGTAGTGTGCTTTCAGTGTAGGCTAGAAAATAGCCATAGGAGAACCCCAACGGCTTACTTAGGCCTACAATAGCGTTATATTTTCCTTTTTTTTGTTTGCTTGTGGCTGGGCTTGCTGGCATTAGTAGTGCAGCTAGTACCATATTGTGAGGAATTTGCTGGGAGACTTGCGACCGTTGTGTTTAGCTCTTAGTGACACGCATATCCACCTCAAACACCGAAGTGGGACAATTTACTAGGGGTTTGATTAGAATTAAATTACCTTTATTTCTTTTTATAGCTCAAAGTCATCTGGCAAAGTAGTGTGCTTTCAGTGTAGGCTAGAAAATAGCCATAGGAGAACCCCAACGGCTTACTTAGGCCTACAATACCTTTATTTCTTTTTATAACTCAAAGTCATCAGGCACAGCACAAAATCTAGTTGTCTGCTGACAGTGTAGGTTAGAAACTAGCCATAGCAATAGCATAGCATCGTTTTGTTTAAAAAAATAAATTAATTAAAAAAAAATAAACACAAAAATTTTTTTTTAAAGTTTACACTTTAATTTGGAAAATGTTTAACCCGAGGGCTAGGGGTAGAGGACGAGGGCGTGGACATGGGCGTCCAACTACTGCAGGGGTCAGAGGCCGTGGTCCTGGGTGGGATGAGACACCACCTGCAGATGAGGGAGCAGGGGAACGCCGCAGATCTACACTCCCTAGGTTCATCATGTCTCAAGTTACTGGGACTCGTGGTAGACCACTGTTGAGGCCAGAACAGTGCGAAGAGGTGATGTCGTGGATTGCGGACAATGTTTCTAGCCATTTGTCCACCAGTCAGTCTTCCACGCAGTCCACCCTTGTCACCGAAATCAGCACTCCTCCAGCTCCTCTACCTCAGCCTCCTTCCCCCCAGTCTGCCCCCTCCAAGCAAAATTTGGCATTTGAACCGGCATACTCTGAGGAACTATTTTATGGACCCTTCCCACAGTCACAAACCACTTGTCCGGTTGCTGCTGAGCTATTTTCCGATGCCCAGGTTTTCCACCGGTCGCAGTCTGTGGGTGATGATGACATTATTGACGTAGTGGAAGAAGTGTGTAAAGAGGTGTCGGACGATGAGGAGACATGGTTGTCAGACAGTGGTGAAGTTGTTATCAGGGCAGGAAGTCCAAGGGGGGAGCAGACTGAGGGATCGGAGGATGATGAGGTGACAGACCCAAGCTGGGTTGAGAGGCCGGGTGAACACAGTGCTTCTGAGACGGAGGAGAGTCCTCGAGCAGAACAGGTTGGAAGAGGCAGTGGTGGGGCCAGACGGAGAGGCAGGGCCAGAGCTGGTGCATCAGCGCCAAATGTTTCCCATAGTCAAGCTCCCGTGGCGAGGGCTAGATTTTCAGAAGTCTGGAGGTTCTTTAAAGAAAACACTGGATGACCGACGGACTGTGGTGTGCAACCTGTGCCAAACCAGGATCAGCAGGGGTTCCACAACTACTAGCTTAACTACCACCAGTATGCGCAGGCATTTGAATGCTAAACACCCCACTCAATGGCACCAAGCCCGTTCACCTCCGGCCGGGCACACCTTCCCCTGTGTCATCTGCTAGTCAGCCCCCTGCCCAGGACCCCGGCCCAAACACCTCCCATGCGAAAACACCATCTTCGCCTCCACGATCCTCCACAGCATCCACCAGCGTTCAGCTCTCCATACCCTAGACGATGGAGCGCAAAAGGAAGTATAGCGCAAACCACCCACACGCCCAAGCCCTCAACGTCCACATCTCCAAGTTGCTTAGCCTGGAGATGCTGCCCCATAGGCTGGTAGAGACCGAGGCCTTTCGAAACCTCATGCCGGCGGCCGCCCCTCGGTATTTGGTCCCCAGCCACCACTACTCTTCCCGATGTGCCGTCCAAGCCCTGCACAAGCACGTGTCAGACAACATCATCCGTGCCCTGACCAACGCCGTTTCTGACAAGGTCCACCTGACCACGGACACGTGGACGAGTACAGCAGGGCAGGGCCACTATAATCGCTGACGGCACATTGGTTTAACTTGGTGGAGGCTGGGACCGAGTCTGACCCTGGGCTGGTCATATACTGCCGCGCCGAGGATTGCGGGGCACTACTCGGTCAGGTCTCAAAGGCTACTATCGCCTCTCCTCCTCCCACCCTCCTCCACCCCTCTCCGAATTACCATCCGTGGGCATGCGCCCATCAGTACGGTGCTCTAGGCACAGCAGCAGTGCCGTCGCTAAGCGCAGCAGGCGGTGCTCAAACGCTGAGATAGGCGATAAAAGGCAACACCGCCCAAGAGCTATTACAGGGCATCACGGCGCAGACCGATCTGTGGCTGGCAACGCTGAACCTGAGCAGGCCATGTTGTTGTGTGTGACATGGCCGTAACCTGGTGGCGGCTCTGCAACTCGGCCGACTGACACATGTGCCATGCCTGGCCCATGTGTTAAATCTCATAGTTCAGCGTTCCTCAGACATACCCCAATCTGTCGATTTGCTCACGAAGGTGCGCCGCATCGTGCGCATTTCGGAAGTCCAGCACAGATGCTGCCACTCTCAAGGCAGCGCAGCGCCGCCTCCAACTGCCCGCTCACCGACGTTTTTGCGACGTGCCACGGTGGAATTCAACACATGACCATGTTATCCAAGAGTTTACCAGCAGCGCAGAGGGATGTAGACTGCCAGATGTAATTCCACCAGAACTGGTAGTCATTCAGTCAACTTCCTCACGAACAATGAGGATTGGACGTGATTTCTGATATCTGTCAGGTCGCTGAGTAATTTGAGGAGTCAACACAGATGGTCATGGCGATGCCACCACATCAGCCTCAACATCCCGCTGCTTGGCCTGTTGAAAAACTCTCTGGTTAGCATGAAGTCGGAAGCTTTGCGCTCGTCACAAGAGACGGGGGGAAGAAGATTCCCTTGTTGATAGCCAAAGCACCCTTAGGTCTGTTTCTCAGCGCATATCAGAGGGTGAGGAGGAGGATGAGGAGGAAGAGGAGGAGAATGTTGGCGAGACAGAAGAGGGGACCATGTTCAGTCCTTCCTGTTCAGCGTGTAGGGCAGAAGAGAGGAGTTGGAGGAGTTGGGAGGAGGGAAATGGACAGTCAGCCAGGAGGGGAGTGAATTCTTGCGCGTTGGGACTCTGGGCCTATGGCAGATTTCATGCTAGGCTGTCTATCTGTTGACCCTTCAAAGAATTTATCCAGCTATGATTATGGGTATTCACTCTCCTGGACCCACAGTACAAGCATTATCTTTCAACTCCATCCCTGCGAGAGGAAAAGAGTGTGAGAATGCATGAATACCAGCAGGCCTGGTGCACAAGCGAAACAGTATTTCCTTCTGACAGCGCTAGCGGCAGAGGGCGTACTTCTGCGGGACAAGTAGTGAGGGAGAGTAGGCGAGCAGTGCACTTTTCCAGCACTGGCAGGGGTAGCGCTTACAAGGCCTTTGAAAATTTTAAGTCACCCCAGCAAGACACTGTCACCTGTCCCCAGTCTCGGCAGAGTAGGGTGATCTTTACAGAAGATGGTGAGGAAGTATGTAGGGACCATACCATCGTTGAATGATCACACAGTCCCTACAACTACTGGGTGTTCAAGCTGGACATGTGGCACAAAACTGGCGCGTGTACATCTTGGAGGTCTCCGCCTGCCCTGCTGATAGCGTGTTGTTCGTGAGCGGGTTTCAGTGCAGCTGGTGGAACATCATCACCGATAAGCGTACACGCCTGTCGACTGACAGCGCTGACAGGCTGACGCTTATCAAGATGAATAAAGCCTGGATTCTCGGATTTTCATTGCCCATCAGGTGAAAGAAGCTCAACATGAATAATGTATGCACCCCTCCTCATTGTCCTCCTCTTGTACACTAAAGCAGAGGAAACTGGCTTATTTTGCCAGGGCCACTGGCTCTAGCTATAGTACTCTATGTATATAATTTTCTGGAGGGCCACCTACCGGTCCTCTGTTTTAAGCAATTTTTGGGAGTGACCATAAGGCACTCAATTTATTATTTTCTGGAGGACCACCTACCGCTCCTCTGGTTTGAAAAATTTTTTGGACTGCCTTATACAGGCACTATCCAAATTAAATGTATCCATAGCAGCCTCCACATGTCGTCTTTTTTAGCTGGCTCCACACTTGTCTCCATTGCTACCTCCACTCATCGCCAAGCTGCTCCAAAAGTGTGCCATATAGCTGCCCTCCATACATGGTCTCTTATCAAACGAACTGTGTCAGGCGAACTTTGGGTTGTTTTCAGGATTCCACATCAAAGCTTGTTAACTTTGTCGCCACCTGCTTGTGTAATCCACAAAATATACTGGCAACTTTATCATTTACCGTATTATATTCAGCGCTTCTTGCGCATCTGTTACATTCCTCACCGCCATAACCCAAACTTATAAGAACGCATACACTTGATCTTATACAAAAGGTTCTTAGAAGTATGTTTGGGGAGGGCCTAGAGACAGGGGTTGGATTGGCAAAAGCTTGTCTGGCAGCGGAGCGCCAGCTCCATCTCAAGATCCAACTAACATAGTTTTAACTGCAGTACTTTTAATCTACTACTAGTTCACTGCCTCCATACATGGTCCCCTTATCAAACGGCTGTGTTCAGGCAGAATTTTAGGGTGTTTCACCAGATACATAGTGGAACTCGGCCTATCGTCGCGCATGCTGGAGACCTGAAGTTTGCAATAATAGCAACGCAATAGGATGCCCCATACTGTCGCTCTTAATCATGGAACCATCCGTTAAAACAATTAAAAATAGAACCACTATGCTATTTCATTATTCCTAGGTGAAATATTCAAACGACCTGGCCTGCTTTGAAAATTATAATTTTTTCAAAGTATTGCTTCTGGCCCCAGGCCCATTTGGGTGGGGAGGAGCCGAGAGACAGGGGCTTGGACAGGCGAAAGCTCGCGCGCAGTGGACCGCCAGCTCCATCCAAGATTAGGCAGCCTCAGAAGCATCCATGCATGCTGCGCCCCGCTGTTTCCTGTCCATTTGCCTTCACGATCCACACAGCGTCCACCAATGTCTCATTTCAATCTCTATACCCCAGGCGCTGGAGCACGAGAGTATGCAGACATCATCACCTTATCAAACGAGTGTGTAAGGCAGAATTTTCAGTGTTTTCACCAGATACATAGTAGAACTCGGCCATCTCGTCGCGACCTGCTGGAGACCTGAAGTCATTGCATCATAGCATACACAATATGGATGCCCCATAATGTCGCTCTATCAGGAAGTCGTCTCATGGCGCCTCCACATGTGTCCCTCTATCAAAAGAGCTGTGTCAGGCTCAGTTTTCGGGTGTTTTCACGAGAAGATTATGGAACTGGTCACTCTGGCGCACCATGCGTGTATCAACTAAATATACCGTCAACTTTTGTTCAACATAGGAAATCTTTCAGCGTTCTTGCTCACCTCCTTTGGTGAAGCCTGAGTCCATTTAGGTATGTCGACATGACATTCGAGCCTGCCGCTGCTGCCTCTGCATGCCGTCCCCTATGTTACAGGGTCAATTATTGGATGTTTTAGATGCATCTAGCCTCATTCGGTCACTCTGTCATGGCCATGCTGTTGCCCATAATTTTGGCATAATGGTACGATTAAGAGCCTCAGAGGCATCCATGCATGCTGGCCCCTGCTGTTCCTGTCATTCCATGGTGTTTCCATCCTTTTCTGAGGTTCCCAGGTGTTTGGCCAGTTTCCCTGTGCAGAGCCTTGGTCCCCTTGAAAAAATGCGTCGAGTCTCCCATTGACTTCAATGGGCTGTTATCGAGACGAGCACTCGAGCATGGGAAAAGTTCGTCTCGAGTTACCCGAGCATTTTAGTGCTCGCTCATCTCTAATTATAATACGTTTTTATGTGTCTTGAGATTCTAGTAAAAGTTACGTTTTAGATCACTTCTTTGTATGTATTTTTAGAGTACAAAACTAGATTCAAGATTTTAAGAGTAGACAGGGAATAAAATGGGGATGGAGAATAGGTTATTAAAATTAACATAAATTATATTTTCCAGAGTTTCATTGAGGCCATAGGAGCATAAGCTTTGAAACTTAAATATCCCAAAAGACTCCCTAACTTTTAGGGTTTGAAAACAGTTTCTGGTGTTTCCTGAAATTTGTTCAACTGGGCAAATCTTAATATTGGAGAAATATTTTCCATGTTTTACAGTAAGATGTTTAGAAAGATGTAAAAAAAACTATATTCGTATTGTGTCGGTGTTTATTCATCTTCTGTCTAAGAGATTGCATGGTGAGGCCATTTACATTCAAGTAAATATATTACCAAAATTGCACAATCTATGGGGTCTTGAGGACAGAAGACTTAATTGGTGACATTGCTTTAACCCCTTACCAACATGTGACGTAGTATTACATCACATGTCGGGTGCGGGTGCATGGAGATGGCTCAGCCCGTAAGTCTTTGCTGCATATTGCAAATCATGGAGGAGGAACTACACATGTAGAAAAATAAAAACTGGGCACATGAAAAAACAAGCTAAGCAAAGATACAAAAAAAGCCATGTGCTATGACCACAGTGGCTAAGCACTTTCATGCCATTCATCGCAGCAATCCAGCCAAACCGAAGGTAGTGGGTCTGGAAAGAATCCAGTCCAACATCCAGGGAGGTGACATGGTACCGGCATTATTACGGCAAGAGGCAAGGTGGATATTTCACCTGGGCTCACTGTCCCCATGTGGGTTGAATGAAGATATGCTGTTCTCTGCTGTTAATTATTTACATTAATATTTATTCTGTATATTTATTTATGGGTTACCTTTATTAAACTTTCAAATATATAGTTTTCCCACTTCATGCATGTACAATGAACACATTTTTAAATAGGTTTTTTCACCATATAGTACTCTCCCTTGGACTCCCGTTATGGGGGATTAACACACTTGGGATCCTAGGTACCACCAGGTCTTTCATGTATTGCGTTGCACGCATGCGCACTTACTTTTGGCACCTTTTACATTGGAAGTTATTAGTTTGACGCATGCGCTGTATATCAGATGTGGCACTGGGCGCCGCCATCTTGGTTTTATGATTACGTGTCATGTGACCTATGGGCATGATGCAGATGCATGCACATTACATTGAAGATGACGCCGAGCGCTGCTACTCCATCATGGTGCACTACACCTGCCACCACTTATTGTACCGACACAGGTATTTATATTTGTTGACTTACATACACCCGTTACCACTGAGGAAGCCACTGTGAGTGGTGATACGCGTGGGGCTCTCCCAGTCCCTTCCTCTTCTGTCCGGCACGTCTGGTAACTATAGTGACTGGCATCATTTCCTCTCTATGGATACTTCTGTGATATGATTTTGCATATTTCCTTGTCTCTCCTTCATTTTTTCGTATTCATGTAGCTGGACAGGCATAGGGTTTGGAGCTGGGTAGGGAGGTGTTGTTTTGGTGAGCCTTATCATATGCCCTACCCTCCCTTGGGTTTTGTGTAGAGGATCTTTTTCCTTTTTAAATGATTTCATTGGCTTTGTTTGGTGTATATAATTGATTTTTTTGTCTAAATTAAATAAAGATTGTATATTTTGGTATAGTACATGGCTTTTTTGTATCTTTGCTTTGCTGCACATTGCAGCAAAGGCTTACCGGTAACACCCGCTATCGGTGCCAGCACCGATCACGGTTGTTTTCCCGCTGATCGCCGGCAGCTTTGCAATATGTAGCAAAGCAAAGATTCAAAAAAGCCATGTGCTATACCAAAATATACAATCTTTATTTAATTTAGACAAAAAAATCAATTGGGGTGATGATTTTTTTGTGTTTTCGGGGGACTGTCATCCATGTGTGTCTGTGTACATGGACCCATGTATGACTCTGGCTTCAAAAAGATGGCGGTGCATGGTTGCGATCTGTCGCCATGGTAGCCTCGAGTCTTCAGAAGGGCTGGTGGCTAAATTACATTTTAAGTTGTTACTGCATCAGAAAGTGAGGAGGGGTTTACATGGAAGATCAGAGAGATAAGGGTCAGCCCTAAGTATATTCCAATGGGAAGTCAACATTTTCTTAATGTGAGAGAGTGCGGCTTTAAAGCCTGTGATAAAATTGAATTTTATTTGGTTGCCTTCTCTTTTTGTGGGAACAGTAGTGGCAGGTTTGTTTGGATGTATTAAGGCTGCTTGATAGACAGTTGCTGTAGAATCACAGACTGGGATTAAGGAACTGATGGGGAACAGGCCAAATCTTGTATCTCACTATTCGGTGCAGGAGACATCTGCATTCACAGGCCTGAACACACTCAGCACTATTACATACAAAGAGAGAGGTCTGTCACATGACCTCCTCCTATTTGAGGAGTGTGCAGCAGCCCCTCCTCTCTTGTGAGACCGTAGAACTTTACAGCCGTTCTTTAACATTCAGATCTATAGCTCTTATTTTGTTTTAATAACACTGTGCAGACATGACCCCATCACAAAAAGTCACTCACTCTTTCTAAACCATGCCCATTGCCTACCCAATGCCACACCCACAAACATATATCAGTACCTGTCCAGCAAACTGCGCAACCACAACCAGGCTTGGCACTAGCTGTCAGACTAAGTAGGTGGTGGCGAACTCACCCTGCGACATCCCTGCGGGCTAAGTCCCTGCCTAAAGCAGATAAACCGCCCTGGTTAGGGCGAACCCACTATCAGGAACCTAACTGACGGTCCCTGAGTGACAAGAAAACCTACTTCGTCTGGCAGCTGCTGGATGGTGGAGCGGACATACAGATATAGGTCAGTGTTCAGACTGGTAACAGAAACTGACATAAGACAGACAGGAAGGTCACACTAGGAGATAAACGATACCGAGGTACAAACAACAGATACAGACAGACAAGTGGAGTCAAACAAATCGTGTCAAAACCAAGTTGGCGGCAAAGGTACAGAATCGTCTCTTCAAACATATTTTTATACCTAGGCCTGTGACCTGGGGCATCCTCTACGCCTAGAAGAGAGGTGGTTCTACCATTGTCAAAGACAAAGTTTCTTTACTGTAAGAGCAGTGAGTCGATGGAACTCTCTTCCGCAGGAGGTTGTTATGGCTAACTCTATGTAAATGTTCAAGAGAGGCCTCGATACCTTTTTGGAGAGCAAAAATATCACGGGTTATGGGGAAAAATTAGTTTAACTCTTTAAAGGTTGGATTTGATGGACTTTTTCCACCCTTATATACTATGATACTATGATGATATCTTGGTCTCATGTGCTCCATACATTTCACATTATGGCCTCCTGTGCTCCATCTCCCTTATATTGTAGCTTCATGTACTCCATCATCTTCATATTGAGGCTTCCTGTCCTCTATCCTCCTCTTACTGTGGCCTCCGAACCTTTAACTCATATTGTGACCTCTTGACCACCATCCTCATCATATTGTTGCCTCCTATCCCCCATCCCCCTCATATTGTGGCCACTTGTCCTTCATCACACTCCTCTTGCTTTGCATTCTCCTCCACTGTCCTCTTACTGTGACCTTTGGTCCTCCATACTCCTCTTACTATGGCCTCCTGTCCTCTATTCTCCTCTTACTATGGCCTCCTGTCCTCTATTCTATCTTATATTATGATATCTTGTCCTACATCCTTCTTGTATTGTGAACCCTTGTCCTCCACCCCCTCATTTTGTGGTCTCTGTCCTCCATTCCCCTCACATTGTGACCTCTTACCCCCATCTTTCTCTATCTGTTGCCTTATGTCCTCCTCTTGCTGTGGCATCCTGTCCTCCATCATCTTTATATTGTGGCCCCCTGTACACCATCCTCATCTTACAATGGTCCACTTTCCTCCATCATCCTCTTACCCTGACCCATTGTCCTCCATCCTCCTTTACTGTGGCCCCCTATCCTCCATCCTTTACTTAGTGTGGCTCTCTGTCCTCCATATTCAAATTACTTTGGATTACTTTCTTCCATCCTCATATTACTTTGGCCTCCTGTCCTCTATCCTCCGCTTACTGAGACACAAGATGACCTGATTCCACAAGCTTCACATCTTCGTGAGCAGCGTGGGTATAGAGTTTATGAACTCTGGTGTTCCTCTTCTCTCATGTCATCAGTTTTCCCAGCTTTTTGGGGTAAAATTAGGTGCCTTGACTTATGACAGGTTTAATATTTGGATAGATTGCCTCCTTGCTTGCTCTTGTTCCTCAATGGAAAAGTATTCTCTAAAATAAAATTGGAGTTTTTTGGTGGATTTGTCTTATCCCATACCTCTTCCTCTTCCTTTCCCTCTGTGATTTTCCACTTCCATTTCTTAAATTTTAACCTCAGGTGATGATAGATTATTCTTGTCAGGATCAGTGGTAGTGGATCCTCTGTTCCAACGCGGCAGTGACGTAAGCCGACACCTGGAACCAAAACTAAGTGGTACCTGGTTTTTACCAGAGCCCGCCGCAAAGCAGGTTGGACCTGATGCGATGTGGTATCACCAGGTCGTTCCACAGGCGCCACTTTGTCCGTGGCCAAGGCGTAGTACAGAATTGTAAGGCAAACTTGTGGTCGGGGACAGGCAGGAGGTAGAGACAGGCAGCACAGGATCAGAGTCGGGGATGTAGCGGTAAGGCAGCACGAGATCAGAGTCTGGAACGGAATCGAGGTCACAACGGGAAATCAGGATAATTGCAAAGGGCAAAGAACAAAGCTTTTTCTTAGGCATAGGCATAGAAGCACAAAGATCCAGCAGGGGTCTCAGGAAGAGGTTGAGGATTTATAGGTTGCCAGGGGGCCAGCGCCAATTAGCAATTGCAGACAGCCAGTGCGCACGCCCTATGAGGCACGGATGTGCACACTGTAGCGAGGAGACCATAGCTTGGAGTGCGGATTGGTAAGTGAGGCTGTCGACCAAAGGATGTACACAGAGGCACACAGGTGTGTTTGTGATCAAAAACATGGGTTGCAGGAGCATCCGTGACAATATCTTTAGGAAAGTTGATATTCGGCAGGACAGAATAGGTCATATTGTTCATAAAGTCCTGAAGATACCTGTTAATTTTTTAGGTTTTAATTTTTTCAAAATATATTTATTTTGTTTTTGTCCAGTACAGGCGGTCCCCTACTTAAGAACACTCGACTTACATACGACCCCTAGTTACAAACGGACCACTGGATATTGGTAATTTATTGTACTTTATTCCTAGGCTACAATAAACAACTGTAACAGTTATCAAATGTGTCTAATGAAGCTTTATTGTTAATCTTGATTCTTATGACAACCCAACATTTTTAAAAATCCAATTGTCACAGAGACCAAAAAAGTTCTGGCTGGGATTACAATGATAAAATATACAGTTCCGACTTACATACAAATTCAACTTAAGAACAAACCTACAGATCCTATCTTGTATGTAACCCGGGGACTGCCTGTATTTTGTAACTCAACATCTTTTGTGTTGAAGTCAGGTTCTGTCTAGAATTTTTGTGGACAATTAGTCTAGAGCAGCATTCATTAACCGCTGGGCTGCCGTGGAACAGCCGGTCCTGAGCCACGGCCAAACACTTGAATTTGGAAAGAAAAAAAAACGGTACTTACCTCTGTTGCTCCTCTTTACCTTGCAGCTGCAGCTTCATCTCTCTTCTGGTTCCAGTCAGAGGCACATCTTTGCCGCCTGCTGATCAGCCAGCGACACGGCCACATTATAGCAGGTGTGCACAAGCAGAGAGCATAGACATGAGGAGAGAGAAGGTTGGAACTGCTGGGTGAAAAGGAGCATTGGGGTAAGTGTTGTCTTTATTATTTTTATTGTGCTCTGCTGTGAACATGTCATTGGGGGGAAGGGAGCACTGTTGGGGGCATTTATTGGTGGTCAGTACTGATGGGGGGGTTTATGGGGGAGGAGTGGGAGTACTGATGGGGACATGCATAAGGAGTGGGGAAGCACGGATGGGGGTATGTATTAGGGGTGGGGGAACATTGATGGGGCATTAGCGGTGGGAAAGCACAGATTGGGGCATGTATTAGGGGTGTGAGAGCACAGACAGGGGTATGTTTTAGTTGCATTTTTTAGGGGGGAGCAATGCTAGGGACATTTATTGGCGGGACCTTTGGGGGACTTTATATGGGGTGAACACTGCTGGGGGCATTTCATGGGGGGAGCACTGATGGGGCATGTATTAAGGGTGCAGAGTACTACTGGGGAAATGTCATGGGGGGAGCATTTATTAGGGGAGGGCAGTACTGCTGGGGAATTTTATAGGGGGAGCACTGCTGGGGCATTTATTTGGGGTGGCGAGCGGCCAAGGCAAGGAAATCCCATAGACAAGGGTACATTATGGGTGTGGGGGTGGCTATACAAAAAGGGGTATTATAATGTCCCCTTTTCTGTAGTTGTCTTTTTATCAATACATTAAAAGAGGGCTACAAAAAAGGGGCACTATAGAGGGGGGCTGCAGGAAATGGGACATTATATGGGTTGGGGCTAGATATGGGTTTTTTTTTTCTTCTATAACCATGGTAAGGGGGTTACCTGGCTTGGTCTCTGGAAAACATTTTTTAGGTGCAGCAACTGCATAAACGATTTGAAGCTAGATACAAGGATGCTAGGGCTCTAGTGGTGTGACATTATTTTGGGATGTTTTACACACATTGGCTATTAATGTGCTTTTATTTTTTTTTTATTAATGCCTTTAGGGAGGCATGCACTGTATTTATTTTAGTAGTTTTAGTAATTAAAAGTTAAGTTTTAAATGTTAACCCCCTCCCCTTCACACAAAGCTGAACACAAGGAAGCCCTACAAATACTACTGAATTTTGCTCAGAGCAATTTGTTTTTTTCTTAATGAACTTTGAGGGGTACATGAATTTATTTTAGACAAAAAACAGCAGCATAACTTTTATTAAATTTAAAAATGTCATACTTTTTAAAAATGTACAAATACCCCCACTGATCATGCATTTTGAGCATGTGTCCAGATGCTTCATTCAATGTCTATAGGAGTACCTATACATTAAAGTTCCAGAGATGGATGAGCACCATGTTTTACCATTAGCAACACTCTGATAGATATTAAATACAGAAGTAGGTTACAAAGCTAGACCTGCCATTTGGTGAGGGCCACAGTGCACACCGACCACATTGCTGTCCCATATTCTATGGATAGGGGATAGCAAATAAAAATTAGACAACCTTTTTACTAAGTACATAATCATTTTATTATATATTAATTTGTGCACATTTTATAAAATAATAAAATACTATAAAATATATTTTGTGTTATCTATAATAGTAATGTAATAACAATAACATGCCTGTTTAATACTCATCAAAAAAAGGTTAACACTACTTTTTGAAAAGATGTTATTACTTTTTGTAATTATTGTTATTACTTTTTGCATTGTTAAAATCACATATCAAGATTTTTATCCATCACAAGACACACGAGCATCATAGTTTAAGCAAACTAAGCATCAAATTGTCTATTGTCTCTGCAAACACATAATTTTAACATTTTTTAAATTAATTAACTGTCATTTAGCGTGACTGTGTTTCTGTCACATTGTTTGATCTGAGAGCAATAAACTGTTTGTCTCAAATGGCTTAAAGACAAACAGAAACACTTTTATGAGAAAAGGAACATCCCCTCTAATTAACCCCCTAAGGACCATGCATATCAGTTTCTTATATAGGTTTCTTAGTTGCTCCCTACTGGGCTTTAGGCTAGGTAAAACATGCAGGGGAAAGCAGTTGCTTGGCTGTCTCATGATAGACGGGCAACTGCTCTAACAGTCTAGATCACAATAAGTTCTGATATGGACTGTATAACCCCTTAAATTCTTTGGTAAATACTGTGAACACAGAATTCACAAAGCTTTAGAGGGAGGGGCTCCATCTTTCATTCTATCAGCACCCAACTATTTGATTGGTGGGTGTCAACTCCACAGGAACTAATGAAACCAATAGTTGAACGGGTGGAGAATAGAGAGGAAGGGTGGGAGTAACCTGGTGACTCCATTCTCCTAAAAGAATGTAACAGGTAGCATTATGGGAAAGTGACACATCAATGTAGAAAAAATGGTCACCAAGGTTTTTCAGGGACCTTCAATCTTGTCAAATTGACCATTGACTATTACTTAGATAATCATTGACCATAATCAACATAAGTTTAAGGCTCAGTCTGTAATTATTGAAAGGAATCAACTGTGTCTGTAACCACCACCTAAGCCTGCTGAAAGCTACCCCCCTCCCCCCAAGCAATGTTGGTTATGGTCAGCTGAACAACTACAGCAGCCATTCTAAAAGCTGGAGTAGAGAGAATGTAAGAGAAAAAAAATTTATTGCTTTCTGGATAACATTTACAAAGAATGGGAAAAGAATTACGGTTAAAGTGCCACGTGACTTCTGGACATTGCTCCACTCGACATTAAATCTTGTGACATACCTCATGGATCAACACATGGATTTCCCACCATTACCAAACCAGGAGTAGTGGGAAGTAGCAAGAAGAGACAAATCTCCTAAACCCAAGAAGAGAAATCCAGACCGCAACCTGTAGACAATGGACCCTACCTGCTACAACAAATTCTTAGAGGATTCATCATGCCCTATTAATTCAATAAGTAACTCACTGCAGTAGTTTTTACAACCACCAATCAAGGTCATGCCTTCCCAAATCTAGGTACGGGGATACCACTGAAATCACCCAATTGCGTCTCTTACGTGCAAGGTTACATTTAAGCCTTTTACAGCTTCCCACATTACATCCCCCTTTTCTTGACTGCACAATGAGATGGACAGTTGGATTTTCTACGCAGATCATTAAGACCCTAAATACTAGCCATATAAGTAGATGTTATATTCTGCAGTTTCAGACACCATATAAGACCATGGGCTTTTGTAACAGGGCCAAGTTCACACACCAGAAAACATCAGTTCACCAACTGGGTGCATGTAACAAAGGAACAGTCCACTCTTTTTTTCCCATGATAATGGATGAACAACACCTCAGAAGAAAGGTTGGGGCATATTTTGCAAATATTATTTGTCATATAGACAGCATTACAGGACACCTGTCATCAGGTCTCTGTCACTATTTCCTGTTGGAGCAGCTCACAAGGATTCCATCCCTACCTTTATCTAGTCAATTCACACATTAATCATTATAAAATCATCTTTTCTTATAGTGTAAATGAGGCTGGTCACAAGGTCTCCTCCCCCTGCTCATGTCTGTGTGTAATGTATAGTAAAGCATTGCTCGTGTCTGTGCTGTATCTGCTGACATTCTCTCCCTCCTAAAATACATCTGTGAGACACAGACAACTACACATATACTTGACATGTTCTGCTATAACATGGCTGCCTGGAGCTGTTGTATCTCTCCTATACACACACAGACTGCAGGGGCCACTAGCACCAGGAAGCACATGGATGAGCCATTACACCATTATACCTCACACCATTATACAGACTGTTAGTCAAGCACTGGGCAGTGTGGTTGTGCCTCCCACTCATGAATAAGCTGGACAGCTTGAATATAATAATGACTCATTGGACATCTCACAGGTCATTTGCATACCGTTTTAGGACCTCATTGCTTAAGTTTACAGGCATGTAGAGGGGCAATGAAGGGAAAGGGACAATGCTTTCTAATGGCAGTTTATGAAAATTTCATAGTATCATAGTATTTAAGGCCAGAAAAAGACGCAAGTCCTTCAAGTCCAACCTTTAAGAATTAAATAAATGTTTTTCCCCATAACCCGTGATATTTTTTCTCTCCAGGCCTCTCTTGAACACGTACACCCCACAGTTTAGGAGGTTAATTTCCCTGACAGGTTCTCTTTAAAAGCACTACAAAGCAAGCAATCTGATGCGTTTCTGACCATCAAGGTCCTTAATCTATGTGTCAAATAAAGCTGGATGCTGATTTTACAAAGATGTTGGAGTGCCAACCTTTCTCCTGAGGTGTTGCTTATCTATTGTAGTAGGACTGGGTTTACCAATCAGGCCCCTTTTTGAGGTTTACTGACCACATCCCCCTTCTTATTTTTCTACCCTTTCATTACCTGCTATATGTGAAGATTTAAAGCTATAGTGACTTAAGAAGCACTCACAATGCAGTCTCCTACCCCTTCCCGCCATCAACAATCCTGGTCACTATTTACTATGATGAAGCTTAAGAGCAAGAATACTGTTGTTTCTATGTTTTAATACCATAGTAGTTATTGCAAAGTAGTTATTATCTCAAGTAACATACCATTTACTCATAACTTCCTTTGCATTGATTCAGAAGATAGAATTCTCCTATTGAATGGGAAGGCATGACCAGTACAAGTTACCCTAGCGTTGTTAAACGATTCAAATTCAAGCCAGGCTTTGTGACTTAGCAATTCCCATAAAATAATCAACTACGTGTCGGAGGGATTTACGATTAGAGGAGGTGATATCAATTTATCACTCAACCCAATTCTGAACTGTCAAACAGGGAAATCAGAAATTATTAATTGGCATTTGAACCGGCATACTCTGAGGAACTGTTTTCTGAACCCTTTCCAGAGTCACAAACCATTTGTCCGGTTGCTGCTGAGCTCTTTTCCGATGCCCAGGTTTTCCACCGGTCGCAGTCTGTGGGTGATGATGACATTATTGACGTAGTGGAAGAAGTGTGTAAAGAGGTGTCGGACGATGAGGAGACACGGTTGTCAGACAGTGGTGAAGTTGTTGTCAGGGCAGGAATTCCGAGGGGGGAGCAGACTGAGGGATCGGAGGATGATGGGGTGAACACTATTACAGGGCATCACGGCGCAGACAGATCTGTGGCTGGCACCGCTGAACCTGAAGCCAGGCATGGTTGTGTGTAACAACGTCCGTAACCTGGTGGCGGCTCTGCAACTCGGCAGACTGACACATGTGCCATGCATAGCCCATGTGTTAAATCTCATAGTTCAGCGGTTCCTCAAGACATACCCCAATCTGTCTGATTTGCTCAAGAAGGTGCGCCGCATCTGTGCACATTTCAGGAAGTCCAGCACAGATGCTGCCACTCTCAGGGCAGCGCAGCGCCGCCTCCAACTGCCCGCTCACCGACTGTTGTGCGACGTGCCCACGAAGTGGAATTCAACATTGACCATGTTATCCAGAGTTTACCAGCAGCGCAGAGCGATTGTAGACTGCCAGATGTCAACTTCCACCAGAACTGGTAGTCAGGTCAGTCAGCTTCCTTAAGTCTACAATGAGGAGTGGACGCGGATGTCTGATATCTGTCAGGTGCTGAGTAACTTTGAGGAGTCAACACAGATGGTCAGTGGCGATGCCGCCATCATAAGCCTCACAATCCCGCTGCTTGGCCTGTTGAAAAACTCTCTGGTCAGCATGAAGTCGGAAGCTTTGCGCTCGTCACAATAGACGGGGGAAGAAGATTCCCTTGTTGATAGCCAAAGCACACTCAAGTCTGTTTCTCAGCGCATATCGGAGGAGGTGGAGGAAGAGGAGGAGGAAGAGGAGGAGAATGTTGGCGAGACAGAAGAGGGGACCATTGTTCAGTCCTTCACTGTTCAGCATGTATGGGCAGAAGAAGAGTTGGAGGAGGAAGAAATGAAGAGTCAGGCCAGTGAGGGGAGTGAATTCTTGCGCTTTGGTACTCTGGCGCATATGGCAGATTTCATGCTAGGCTGCCTATCCCGTGACCCGCGCGTTCAAAGAATTTATTCCAAGCACACCGCTTCTGGGTATTCACTCTCCTGGACCCACAGTACAAGCAAAATCTTTCCACTCTCATCCCTGGAGAGGAAAGGAGTGTGAGAATGCATGAATACCAGCAGGCCCTGGTGCACAAGCTGAAACAGTATTTCCCTTCTGACAGCGCTAGCGGCAGAGGGCGTACTTCTGCGGGACAAGTAGCAAGGGAGAGTAGGCAAGCAGGCAGCTTGTCCAGCACTGGCAGGGGAACGCTTTACTAGGCCTTTGCCAGTTTTATGTCACCCCAGCATGACACTGTCACCTGTCCCCAGTCTCGGCAGAGTGGGGCTGATCTTTACAGAAAGATGGTGAGGGAGTATATAGCTGACCATACCATCGTCCTAAATGATCACCCAGCTCCCTACAACTACTGGGATTCAATGCTGGACATGTGGCACGAACTGGCGCTGTATGCCTTGGAGGTTTTTGCTTGCCCTGCCGCTAGCGTGTTGTTCGAGCGGGTTTTCAGTGCAGCTGATGGCATCATCACCAATAAGCGTACACGCCTGTGGACTGACAGAGCTGACAGGCTGACGCTTATCAAGATGAATAAAGCCTGGATTTCTCCGGATTTCCATTCTCCACCAGGTGAAGGAAGCTCAACCTGAATAATTTATGCACTCCTGCTCTAGCTATCTACGTATTATTTTATTTTCTGAGCCCACCACCGGTCCTCTGTGGTTTAAAGAAGAATTTTTGTTGAGCGCCACATACGGCACGTCAATCTTTTTAATTTTTCGTGGACCACCTACCTGCTCCCTGGTTGAAAAACTTTTTGGACTGCCACATACAGGCACTCAATCCTATTAATTTTCTGGAGGACCACCTACCTGCTCACACTCGGTTTAGAAAACTTTTTGGACTGCCACTACAGCCCTATCCAAAATTTAAATTGCTCCATAGCAGTCCTCCACAACGTCTTTATAGTTACTGCCTCCACACATTGTCTCCATTGCTACCTCCACACGCTCATTTGCCATAGCGCCCTCCCAAAGTAGTTCCATATAGCTGCCTCCTCCATCGTCCCCTTAGCAAACGCGCTGTGGTCAGGCCGAATTTTGGTTGTTTCAGGGCTTCCAACATCAAACTTGTTAACTATTTGGCGCCACCCTGCTTGTGTTATCCACAAAATATACTGGCAAACTTTTATCATTTACCGAATTTATTTCAAGCGCTTCTTGCGCATCTGTTTACATTCCCCTCACCCGCCATAACCAAAACTTATAAGAACAGTGCTACACTTGATCTTATACAAAAGGTTCTTAGAAGTGCTGTCTGCTTTGAAAATTATAATTTTTTCAAAGTAAACGCTTCTGGCCCCTAGGCCCATTTTGGGTGGGGAGAAGCCGAGAGACAGGGGCTTGGACAGGCGAAAGCTTGCCTGGCAGCGGACCGCCAGCTCCATCCCAAGATCCAACTAACACAGTTTTAACTGCAACACCTTTAATCTACTACTACTTCACTGCCTCCATACATCGTCCCCTTATCAAACGATCTGTGTCAGGCAGAATTTTCAGGTGTTTCACCAGATACATAATGGAACTCGGCCCATCTGTCGCCGCCATGCTGGAGACCTGAAGTTGCAATAATAGCAGCGCAATATGGATGCCCCATACTGTCGCTCTCCATTATTTCTAGATTAAATATTCAATCGACCCTGCCTGCTTTGAAAATTATAATTTTTTTCATAGTAAACGCTTCTGGCCCCCAGGCCCATTTTGGGTGGGGAGGAGCCGAGAGACAGGGGCTTGGACAGGCGAAAGCAGCGGTCCGCCAGCTCCATCCCAAGATTAGGCAGTCTCAGAGGCATCCGTGTGTTTCCTGTCCATTTCGCCTCCACGATCCTCCACAGCGTCCACCAATGTCTCCATGCGCAACTTTCAACTCTCTATACCCCAGAGGCTGGAGCGCGAGAGGATATACAGCACATCATCCCCTTATCAAACGAGCTGTGTCAGGCAAAATTTTTAGATGTTTCACCAGATACATAGTGGAACTCGGCCCATCTGTCGCCGCCATGCTGGAGACCTGAAGTTTCAATCATAGCAGCGCAATATGGATGCCCCTTACTGTCACTCTTAATCATGGAAGTCGTCTCCATGGCTGCCTCCACATGTCGTCCCCTTAGCAAACGAGCTGTGTCAGGCTAATTTTTTCGGTGGGTGTTCACCAGATCTACGTGTAATGGACTTGGTCACTATGTTGCCACCATGCTGTGTTATCGACTAAATATACCGTCAACCTTTTGTTCACATAGGAAATCATTTCAGCGCTTCTTGCTCATCTCCTTTGGTTCCTCTTTGCCACCCATTGGTTTGAAGCCTGAGTCCATTTAGGGTATGTCGCCATGACACTCTCCAGCCTGCCGCTGCTGCCGCTGCCTCTGCATGCCGTCTCCTATAGTGTCAGGGTCAATTATTGCATGTTTTAGATGCTATCTAGCCTCATTCGGTCACTCTGTCATGGCCATGCTGTTGCCCATAATTTTGGCATAATGGTACGATTAAGCAGGCTCAGAGGCATCCATGCATGCTGCCCCTGCTGTTTTCTGTCCATTTCCGTGGTGTGTCCATCCTTTTCTAAGGTTCCCAGGTGTTTGGCCAAGCTTCCCTGTGCAGAGCCTTGGTCCCCTTGAAAAGCCTTGGTCGGGAAAAGTTTGTCTCGAATAACGAGCACCCGAGCATTTTAGTGCTCGCTCATCTCTAATTGTGACCTCTCACCTCCAGGTCATATTGTTGCCCCTCACCTCCCCCTTATATTGTGACCCTTCATCTCCCCCTTATATTGTGACCTCCTCCCATTAGGGATGGTCCTCCCACTAGGGGTGTAACTAGGGGTGGTCTGTAAGTTGGGTGTTCTTAAAGGGCATCTACAACCACTTTTAGGGGTGGTAGAATGTCCCCAAACGTATGCTCGTTACCTTAGGGGTGTCAGGGGACCACTTCTGTCATGCTCCGGGCCGTCTTCTATACTGAAATATGCACTTATAAAGTTTATGCAAATGAGCCGGAGGTGATCGGCTTATGCCTCCGTTGGAACATAATTTATTTAAGCCCCCCAAACTAAATACAAACTTGGCCAGCGAAAAGAGCTGTAGACAGCCAGTGACGTCACACGGCTGTCTGCTAATCTCGCGAGGGGATGACTCTAAACCAGAGTTTTGGAGAAACTCATTCCCAGTGCATGCCGCTATGACTCCAGCCTGCAAGCAGCATCCACATCCCCCATTATGGGACAGTTACCAAAAGATCAAGCATCATATAGATCTGTTACATGAAATAAAAGGACATAGGTCCAATGTAAAAGGCGCTGTATGTACAGATCTAAGCCCCCAAAAAAGCAGAATGGCACAAAGGAACAAACAGTCAGAGCATCACAGACGGAAGATGTCAGTCCACACCATGTTCATCCAAGTAGTAGTGAGAATGTGTTTCATATAAATCTAAAGAAAAAGAAAAAAAGAAAATATGATAAAAATCCATTGTCTACACAGTAAGGAGGCCGTGCGGCTATACAGGAACGATCTAGATAACAATTCCAATGTTGTATTCTACATTTAAGCCATGTGGCTGTAAAGTCCCAAGTTTATGTATCCATTGTAGTTCTTTTTTTCTTTTCATCTTTTACCTATCACCCCCACATCTCAGTGGAGGGATATGATCAATCAGGGTAATTTTAAGGGTAAAAAGTGTCTAGATACTAATAAATCTAACTGTCTCTTATGTATCTATGTTGGGTAAATCTCATCTTAAAATCCAATACCATCTCTCCGACATAGCCCAAATTGCACGGGCATTTCAACAAATAAATAACATGATCCGTATTACAGTCCTTGTAATGTCTAATAGTATAAGTGTTGGTTACAGTGCATCTACCACCAAGTTAAAGGATTTTGAACATTAGTGAAAATATTTAGTAAATATAGTAAAAAGTGGAGGTGAAATTTACAATTTGTAACTTTTTTGAAAATACATTAATTTTGGCCCAAAATTAAAAATTCACAATGGATTAAACGACAAAAAGTTAAATACCCAATTTCTTCCGAGTATACTGATCTCCCATTTGGTTTGTTAAACTGTTGTACGGGCATGCAGCTGGACATAGAAGGGAAGGAGGCGCCATACAGAGCAAAGTTAAATTATCATATTTTTACAGGCCACAAAATGTTTATTTTATTGTAACGTGGACATATGGGGGGTTATTATTTGCTGGATAAGATTCACTTTTGAGCTGAATCATTTACGGGGGTTGAATAGCTAATTGATGAGATTTTATTAACTCTTTCTTGGTCAGAATAAGAAAATCATTCATTCTGGTTTAGGGTTTTTAGATTTTTCTTTGTAGGCCGTACACTGTATGGTAAAAATAATATGTTATTTTTTTTATACAGGTCACCATATTTACGGAGCTATCCCATTTATATTGTTTTACACGATATGAGAAATTTGCTTGTTTTTGCATCACCATGTTCTAAAAGGCATAACATTTTAATTTTTTTATATACAGAGATGTCTCAGGACTTATTTTTTGCGGGACAAGGTGTACTTTTTATTGGTATCATGTTGGGGTAACTTACTTTTTATCACATTTTATCCTTTTTTTAGGAGGTTGGATGTGAAAATATCGTAATTTTTGTGACTTTTTTAACACATTTTTTTTACTGCATTGACCGTACAGGTTTAGTAACAATTTTATTTTATTTGACGGGTTGTTACGGACATGATGATACCCAATATGTAGTGTTTTGTGGTGATTTTCACTTCTTAATGTCAAATTAGATTTTTAGGGTATCTTTATTCATTTATTTATTTTTTAACTTTTTACATTTTTTTTTTACTGTTTCACTTTGTCCCAGGGTGGGACATAAACAAGTTATCATTTGATCACTTGTTCAATGTAATATACTGCAATACTTATGTATTGCAGTATATTACCTTGTCAGCCTATGCATAATGCCGATCATGCTGGCAGTCCTCGGGCCTCCATGGGACCCGGGGGCAGCCATGGAAGCAGTGCCTTGCACTGTCCCACCGGGTGAGTACCCGGCTTTGCTCCATAGACTCTGCGGTCATAGTGACCACTTATTTGTTTATGGGGTTAAACAGCTGGGATAGCGATACTCGCGACCCCAGCTCTTACAGCGGGAGCCCGGCTGTCACATACAGAGGAGCTCCGGCAGCAATCACATGTGCTCTGCTACTGACAGCATTTCCTGATGTACATGCACATCCTAATGTGTGAAGGGATTTAAAATAGAGAAAAAACACTATACAACATTGATGTCTTAGATTGCTGGCATACACTTGATGAGGACACAAGAGAATTTACCTCTTCCATCAACCTTATTATAAATTAGGATGGTAAGAAGACTACTAAAAGTAATGAGATAGCAGAAGCTTTTTGAACCTTTTTAAAATGTACAATCAAGAACACAGACACACTAAATTGGTGTTCCATAGAGCACTACCTTACTTCCTCTACTGACCAACTGGCCCAAGCTAATTTGAGGAAACAGCTACAAAGAAAGAGCTTAAAGGAAACCTACCAGTTATAATGGCAGGGGTAAGCTGTAAGTACCGAGCACCAGCTCAGGGTGAGCTGGTGCGGGTACTTACTTTCGTTAGTGTTATAAACCGCGGTATCGCGGTTTTAACACTTTTTAAACTTTAGAGCAGACGACGCTTCGGCGCTGCGTGCGCACGATCGTGCGCACGCCTACATAGGAATAGCGGAGATGTTGCGCGCAGCGCCAAGCGCCGAAGCCCCTGCTTCTCTGAAGTTTTAAAAGTGTAAAAACCGCGATACCGCGTTTATAAAACTAACGAAAGTAAGTACCCGGCCCACTCACCTGAGCTGGAGCTCGGTACTTACAGCTTACCCCTACCATTCTAAATGGTAGATTTCCTTTAACACCCTTAACGCTCTGCGACTTAGCTCTAGGCGCAGAGGTGTAAGGGAGTATGAAGAGGGCTCACGGCTGAGTCCTCTTCATACAGAGGGTGGGGTTTTTTGCTTTGCCACAAACCCCCACGCTAATAACCGCGGTCGTGCTTGCACCGATCGCAGCTAATCACCTCTAAACGCCGCCCGCAAAGTCGCGGCGTCGTTTAAAAGACGGCGGCGCGCGGGGCCGCCATCTTTTTTCGATCGCCACGCCCCCGAACCCATCGGGGGCGGCGATCGGTTACCAGGGTAGCCTCGGGGTCTTCTCTTGACACCGGCTACTGGTTTATGCAGTTCGTTACATGAGCCAGTGGCTCATTGTAATGTAAGACCTGCAAAACACGCCATATATTGCAATACTGTAGTATTGCAGTATATGGTAGAGCGATCTGATCATCTAGGGTTATGTACCCTAGATGGTCCAAAAAATAGTGAAAAAAAAGAAAAAAAAAAGTTTAAAAATAAAAACTTAATAAATATTAAAGTTCAATCCACCCCCCTTTCCCGAGACGATAAAAAACATAAACGTAAAAATCCAACATATTAGGTATCCCCGCTTCCCAACCTGCCGATCTTCAAAATATAAAAACGGTTACTGCGCGGTGACTCTCGAGGCGGGAAATGGCGCCCAAATGTCCGCAATAGCGACTTTTACCCTTTTTACACATAACAAAAATGAAATAAAAAATGATCAAAATGCCGCACAGACCTCAAATGGTAGCATGAAACGTCGCCTCATTTCGCAAAAATGACCCCTCACCATTTCCGTGCGCCAAAGTATGAAAAAGTTATTAGCGTCAGAAGATGGCAAAAATTTTTTTTCTTTTTTGTACCATTCTTTTATTTTTGAAAATGTATTAAACACAATAAAACCATATAAATTTGGGATCACCACGATCGCACCGAACCAAAGAATAAAGGCTGTTGATTGGAGCGAAGAGTGAAAGTCGTAAAAACTGAGCCCAACAAGACGTGACGCACGTTCGGTTTTTTTAAAATTTTTCCACATTTGAATTTTTTTCAGCTTCGTCAGTACACTGCATGTTAAATAAATAACTTACGGGAAGTAAATTTGTTACGCACAAAATATAAGCCCTCACACGGTCTGTACAAAAAACACGAAATGAAAAAGTTTGATTTTTGAAGTTGGAGAGGAGAAATGAGCCGAAACCTCCGTCTTATGGGTTAAGAACTGATTTCATTACTTCCCTGGAGAAAAACCCAGGACCAAACAGGTTTCCCTCTAGTTACAATTAAAATTATGTAGGTATTCTCCTTTCCCATATTTCTGAGTGCTATCATTTATTATTGAATGTAGCATCCCTCCCTACCCAGTTCCACTCGGAAGAAGAATTACTGTCCTCCCCTGGATGTAAACATAAAGATCTAGGCAAAACTATTAGCCTGGCAGGGAAGGAAACCACAACTTAGTAAGGGTTTTACAAGCCATGAAGCCACAGTCAAGAAGATGCAACTCTTCCTTTTCGGCACCAATGGCGACAAGGCCATCAGTAGAGTGGCTTGGAACTACATGTTAGAAAAGCTAAAGCATTTTGGAATCCCCACACAGTACATAAATTATATCATGCCACTTTTGGCTGCTCAAGGCTGCTCACTGTCCTTAATACTCTTCATTATGGTGATGCAGATACTACTTCAAGCACTAAGCCACGCTTTTATAACAGGCCTAACCATTGGGAATGAGAGTCATCTAAATGCAGCGTTCACTGATGACCTATTTTTGTTGCTGACAAACCCAAATTAATCATTAACATATGGTTAACACAAGCCTTTTTTTAAAAAAAAATTGGCTTTAAAATCTAGCATTAACCCCTTAAGGATGCAGCCATTTTGTAGCTTAAGGCTCAGTCCCATTTTTTGTATTCTGACTTGCGTTGCTTTATATAGTTATAAATTTTGAACATTGTTACTTATCTAAACGATTCTGAGATTCCTTTTTCCTCACATGTTGTACTTCATTTTAGTGGTAAATTTTGGCTGATAAATTTTGCGTTTATTTACAAAAAAAAAATGATGATTTTTAAAAAAAATTTGCCATTTTTCCGAAATTGAAATCCATCGCATTTTAGGCAGATAGATTTACCACCTATATAAGTGGCCCCCCTTTGAATAACTTTCCCATATGTCTACTTTACATTTTCATCATTTTTGAAATGTTCTGGATAATTTTTCTTTTATGTCAGCGTGGCTTAACAAATAGATTATCGATTTTCCATAGTTTGGGGATAAATAAGTTTAAATGAATTTTTACATATTCAACATTAAAAGCCCGATTTCATCAACCCATTTTCAGATCTTCTTCCCTCTCAGGAAATCAAAACTGCTTTAGGAAGATCGTTAACCCGCTTTTGATGTTTTCATAACATCAACATCGAGGGGAAATTTAGAATGGTCAAATTTTTGGTCGGTTATACGTTCATTTAGGCCTAAAATTTACAATTTCCAAAACATACAAGAAAAAAAACCACCATATACTGTGAGGGAAATTTCTCCCCCGCTTTCAGAGACCCTCCAATGTTGCTGTTACCTTTTTTATGAGGGCACGGAAAGGCGATAAAGGAAGGAGGGACCTGCAGCTTCAGGATTTTAGTTTCCTCATTGGGCCCCTTTTGTTAGGCTAATAAATGTTTTTTTTCGCGTTTTTGTTATTTTGGGTCCTTTGACAGCATTTTTTGCGGACGAGAGCCTTTTTCCCATGTTACTAGTTTGGGTTGGTATCCCCTATTGTTAAAATTTAGGAACTGTTTTGTGAGTCACGAGTAGAAAGAATCAATTCTGTACTGAATAGTACGGGGATCACCAGGACAATGACTATTTTTTCTTATGTTTTACTAAATTATTCCAATAAAACCCTAATTTGGGGGGAACTCTATCATTTTTGCATCCTGTCTTCCAGTGGCATAACAGGTTTACTTTTTGGTACGTAGCGATTGATGGCTTTTTAGCGGGGGACAGGTTTTACTTTGCAACATTAACATTCTGGAGTACATAGTTTGTTGAATCACTTTTTATTGAATTTTTTGTTTGTGGGATTCAATAGATTAAAATAATCATTTTTTGGCGGGTTTTTTCAGGGTTTTTTTTTTTAGCGGCTTTCATCATACGGTTTACTACTTATTCACTTTTTATTCTTTCTGCGATGTACGGACGCGGTGATACTATATTTGTGGGGTTTTGTGTTATGATTAGACTTTTTTGAGCGTTCTATGTCTCTTTATATGTTTTGGGGCTTATTGGGGGGGATTTTGTAGTGTATTTATAAAACTATTTTTTTTTTAAATCGTCTTTTATGTAAAGTGAACAATCACAGTAAAAGAATTTAACCACAGTACATGATATTATGTCTTTACAGTCATGCGTACAACACCGAAAATAAAACACAAAATGTAACAACAATAACTACAAAAGAAAAATACCACAAACTCTGCAGTGCTGCTGCTAGAGTCCCATCGCATTAAACTCTCAGTAACCGTCCACGTTTATTAGTACAACAACCTGTCCCAACTGCTTGTTACACTTAATTTCTATAAGCCAATCACATGGCGCACTCAAGTGCATTTTAGGCATGTAGCATTGTCATAACAATCTCCTGCAGTTCACAAACCGACTCAGTATTTGGAAGAAAGTGCTTGAACGTGGCCAGGTTGTTGGTGCCTAAGGGCTGGTCTGGTATTTCAGAACTGCTGATCTCTGGGGATTTTCACGCACAACCATCTCTATGTTTACGAGAGTGGTCCGAAAAAGAAAACAAATCCAGTGATCGTCAGTTTGTGGGCGGAATGCTTGTTTGATGCCAGAGGTCAGAGTAGAATGGGCATACCTGTTTCGAGCTGATAGAAAGGCAACATTGAACTCAAATCACCAACCAGTTACAAACCAAGGTAGTCAGAAGATCATCTCTAACGCACAGTACATTGAACTTTGAGGCAGATGGGCTACAGCAGGCAGAAGACCACACCGTGTGCCACTCCTTTCAGCTAAGAACGGAAACGGAGGCTACAATTTGCCACAAGCTCATCGAAATTGGACAGTAAATATCGTTTTTTTCCTTTCTTCTTGGTATATAAACGTGGCTGGTCTGTAGTCTTTCTGATTAACCCTTGCTTCTAGGCGTACATTTATGTTATTGGTATTTTGTCACTAATTCCTCTCTGCTTGCAATAAACATTAAAGCCATGGACCTCATCCTGCCCACTGTATGCAAACAGTCGTCTGCTGGTTGGTGGTGTGTCAGGCTGGTTGGTGGAATATGTGGTAAATTTTGGCTGATAAATTTTGCGTTTATTTACAAAAAAAAATGATGATTTTTAAAAAAAATTTGCCATTTTCGAAATTTGAAATCATCGCATTTTAAGGCAGATAGATTTACCACCTATATAAGTGGCTGAATAACATTTCCCATATGTCTACTTTACATTTTCATCATTTTTGAAATGTCTGGATAATTTTCTTTTATGTCACGTGGCTTACAAATAGATTATCGATTTTCCATATTTTGGGGATAAATACAGTTTTAAATGAAATTTTACATATTAAACATTAAAAGCCCCTATTTAATCAACCCATTTTCAAGGTGGTAAATCTATCTGCCTAAAATGCGATGGATTTCAATTTCGGAAAAATGGCACATTTTTTTTAAAAATCATCATTTTTTTGTGAAAATAAACGCAAAAATTTATCAGCCAAAATGTACCACTAAATGAAGTACAACATGTGAGGAAAAGGAATCTCAGAATCGTTTAGATAAGTAACATGTTCAAAATTTATAACTATATAAAGCAACGCAAGCAGAATACAAAAAAAATGGGACTGAGCCTTAAGCTACAAAATGGCCTGCATCCTTAAGGGGTTTAATGCTAGATTTTAAAGCAAATTTTTTTTCAAAAAAGGCTTGTGTTTTTTAACCATATGTAATGATTAATTTGGGTTGCAGCAACAAAAAAAGGTTCATCAGTGAACGCTGCATTTAGATGACTCTCATTCCGATGGTTGGCCTGTCTATAAAAGCGTGGCTTAGTGCCTTGAAAGTAGGATCTGCATCACCATAATGAAGAGTATTAAGGACAGTGAGCAGCTCTTGAGCAGCCCAAAAGTGGCGCAAGATATAATGGAATGTTACTGTTGTGGGGTTCCAAAATGCTTTAGCTTTTTATAACATGTAGTTACAAAGCCACTCTACTGATGGCATCCTGTCCGCCATTGGTGACCGAAAAAGGAAGAGTTGCGATCTTCGGGACTTGTGGCTTCATTGGCTTGTAAAACCCTTATAAGTTGGGTTTTCCTTCCCTGCAAGGTAATAGTTTTGCCTAGATCTTTATGTTACATCACAGGGATATAAGTGGCTGAATAACATTTCCCATATGTCTACTTTACATTTTCATCATTTTTGAAATGTCTGGATAATTTTCTTTTATGTCACGTGGCTTACAAATAGATTATCGATTTTCCATATTTTGGGGATAAATACAGTTTTAAATGAAATTTTACATATTAAACATTAAAAGCCCCTATTTAATCAACCCATTTTCAGATCTTCACCTCTCAGGAAATCAGAAACTGCTTTTAGGAAGATCGTTAACCCCTTTTGATGTTTTCATTACATCAAAATGGAGGGGAAATTTAGAATGGTCAAATTTTGTCGGTTATACGTTCATTTAGCCCTAAAATTTACACATTTCCAAAACATAAAAAGAAAAAAACCACCATATAACTTGTGAGGAAATTTCTCCCGATTTCAGAGACCCTCCACATGTGGCTGTTACCTGTTTTATGAGGGCACGGAAAGGCGCATAAAGGAAGGAGGGACCTGCAGCTGTCAGGATTTTAGTTTCCTCATTGGCCCCTTTTGTAGGCTATAAAATTTTTCGCTTTTTTGTTATTGGGGCCATGTGACAGCATTTTATTTGCGGGACGAGATGCTTTTTCCCATGTTACTATTTTGGGGTTGGTATCCCCTATTGTTGAAAATTTAGGAACTGTTTTGTGAGGTCACGAGTAGAAAAGAATCAATTCTGTACTGAATTACGGGGATACCAGACATGAATATTTTTTCTTATGTTTTACTAAATTTGCCAAATAAAACCCTAATGTGGGGGGAACTCTATCATTTTTGCATCGCTGTCTTCCAAGTGGCATAACATTTTTACTTTTTTGGCTACGGAGCTGATTGATGGCACGTTTTTAGCGGGGGACAGGTTTTACTTTGCAACAGTATCATTCTGGAGTACATATGTTTTGTTGATCACTTTTTATTGAATTTTTTGTGGGATTCAATAGGTTAAAATAATAATTTTTGGCGGGTTTTTTCAGGGTTTTTTTTTACGGCGTTCATCATACGGTTTAATACTTATTCACTTTTATTCTGCGGATTGTTACGGACGCGGTGATACTATATGTGTGGGGTTTGTGTTATGATTTAGACTTTTTTGAGCGTTATATGTCTCTTTATATGTTTTGGGGCTTATGGGGATTTTTAGTGATTTATAAACTTATTTTTTTTTTAAATCGTTTTATTTAAAGTGTACAACAATCACAGTAAAAGAATTTACCACAGTACATGATATTATGTCTTTACATGTCATGCGTACACCGAAAAATAAAACAAAAAAGGGAACAACAAGAACATACAAAAAGAAAAATACCACAAACTCTGCAGTGCTGCTGCTAGATCACATCCATTAAACTCTCACCGGCCACTTTATTAGGTACACCTGTCCAACTGCTTGTTAACACTTACAGAAATCTCTGAGGAATGCTTCCAGCACCTTGTTGAATCTATGCCACGAAGAATTAAGGCAGTTCTGAAGGCAAAAGGGGGAACAACCCGTTACTAGCATGGTGTACCTAATAAAGTGGCCGGTGAGTGTATATGGGGTATCAGTTTAGAAGACAAATTCTAAATGAATAATTTTTCCCATTAATTTGTAATGCCATCCCTCCAATTCTTACATTCAAGCTGTTAATTAGCCTATAATGCTCTTAATTGTGACGTGAATGTATTTACAGAATAAAGCATAGCTGAGGAGTCACACCATTGTCCCCATACCTTATTAAACTTATCTGGACAACCTCTTCCCCTATATATCAGGCCGTGGAAAGGAAGGACCGAGTTCACTAATTTCCTCCACAATGATAGGGATTATAAACTTATTTTTATTGAAAAACTTTTTTTTTTGTATTTGTCTTCGACTATTCCCAGCATGGGACATGAACAATGATCTGACTTCTTGTTCATGGTAATATTCGGCAATACTTATGTATTGCAGGGTATTAGCAGTGTCAGCCTATGCACATGCATAGGCTGACACTGTGCCTTTAAGATGACGTCACAGATGTCATCTTAAAGGCAATGCCTTCAGGCATCTCTGGGGTCCCGATCGGACCCCAGAGATGCCATAGCAACGATCGGCGCCCCCGAAAACGGCGCTGCCACTCTGCGGGCTCCTGCTGCTGCTTCTGATGCCGCCTTCACACTATATCATTGTACCACTCTGCGGGCTCCTGCTGCTTCTGTTGCCACCAACACACTATATCATTGTGCCACTATGTGGGCCCCTCCTGCTGCTGCTGCTACTGATGGCACCTTCATACTATATCATTGTGCCACTCTGTGGGCCCCTGCTGCTACTGATGCCACCTTCACACTATATCATTGTGCCACTCTGCGGGCTCCTGCTGCTTCTAATGCCACCTTCACACTATAACATTGTGCCACTCTGCGGGCTCCTGCTGCTGCTGCTGCTACTGATGCCACCAACACACTATATCATTGTGCCACTCTGCAGGCTCCTGCTGCTTCTGATGCCACCTTCAAACTATATTATTGTGCCACTCTGCGGGCTCCTGCTTCTGCTACTGATGCCACCAACGCACTATATCATTGTGCCACTCTGCGGGCTCCTGCTGCTGCTGCTTTTGATGCCACCAACACACTATATCATTGTGCCATTCTGCCGCTCTTGCTGCATCTGATGCCACCTTCACACTATATCATTGTGCCACTCTGCGGGCTCCTGCTGCTGCTGCTGTTACTGATGCCACCAACACACTATATCATTGTGCCACTCTGCGGGCTTCTGCTGCTGCTGCTACTGATGCCACCAACACACTATATCATTGTGCCACTCAGTGTAAAAAGAGTGCGCTCTTTGATGTTAGAGTGAGATCATGGCCCTCAAGTCAGTCCTTTCGAGCTGGCACAGACGTTGCCTTGTCTGGCTGCTTTCCCGCTTCGCTTATTTGGGGAAGCTGGCCTATCTTAGTGCACATGGAAGTGAAGAGTGAAGCGATTCTAAGAGCTGCGGCTGTCATGTGCATGTCATACTAAAACACAGCATTGTTTGAAGACCAAACCACGCTCCCTATGCATATTTAAGCATGACACAATGTTCTACTACACCCTACAGGCTCTCTGCAGTCAGGAAATGCCTGTTTTTAACGTGATTCGTTTTGATTCGATTCGGGTCGAATCAAATTTTTTTCGAAAAGTTGGGTGAATCGGGTCGAAACGAATTTTAACAAATTCGCCCCTCTCTACCAAGTACCCATAGCCATTCCTAACTGCTAAGAGGGTTGCTGAAGAAATTCTGAATGTCTTTAGCAGGGTTGGTTTTCCTAAGTGTATTCTGACTGATCAGGGTAGTAATTTTATCTCTTCTTTGCTGTCTGAAGTATATCAACTTCTTGGTATTCAGCCTCTGAGAACTACTCCTTACCATCCACAGACAGAGCAGAATAACCAAACTTTGAAGAAAATGCTTAGGAAATTTGTACACAATGACCCAAAACAATGGGACTGATGGTTATCTTTTCTGTTATCGTGAAGTACCAGAAGAGTCCACTGGGTTTAGCCCATTTGAATTGCTATATGGGAGACGACCAAGGGGACTCTTGGATGTTATCAAAGAAGTTTGGGAAGGTAACTCTGGTTATCAGAAAAATGTTATTGAATATGTTTTACAAATGAGAGATAGACTGCAACAATTGATGAATGTAGCTCATGATAATGTACACAAAGCCAAAAGCTATCAAAAGAAATGGTATGATCAACATCCCAGAAATAAGTCAATTAGGCATGGTGATAAGGTTCTTTTTTTGCTTCCTAGCAGTGAAAATAAGTTGTTGGCACGATGTCAAAGGCCTTACAGAGTTATCAGACAGACAGGTCCAGTTGAATTTGAAATTGAAACCCCAGATAAAAAACAAAGCAAGGTTTACCATGTCAACTTACTGAAACAGTGGCTAGAACCAGTGAATGATCCAGAAGCTAACACTGCTTGTAACATTGTCACAGAGTCTTCCCAGGATATGTCTGAAGAGGTATATGATTGGTTTAAACATTGTGCAGATTGGTCAGAGGTAATTTTGAATTCAGAGTTCTCTAAAGAGCAACAGTGTGGCTTGAGAAACCTTTTTAGGTCAAGTTCACATGCGTTTGGAAGTAAGCCTGGCTGTGTGTCCTTTGTTCATCATGACATAAACACTTGGGACCATGCTCCAGTCAGACAGAAGTCTTACCGGCTACCAGAAAAATTAAAGTACAAGGCAGAAAATGAAGTGCAGGAAATGGGAAGGTACAGGCCTAAATCTCAAAAGTCCAAGCCATTCAATCAGCTGGTGTACCAACCCCTTAAAAAGAAGTCAGATCCTTTATAGGTCTTGCCGGTTATTATAGATGGTTTATTGCCGAATTTGCTTCCATAGTTGCTCCCTTAATGGATTTGACCAAAAAGATGGAGAGAGGCAGTGGTGTAGACCGATGAGTGTGACCAGGCTTTTACGCAAATAAAGGAAACTTTGTGTAAAAATCCAGTCTTGCAGAGCCCAGATTTTTCCAAACCATTTACTGTACAGACAGAGGCATCAGAGGTTGGACTTGGTGCAGTCTTAAGTCAAGAGATTAATTTTGAGGAGCACCCGATTCTCTATTTAAGTAGAAAACTCCACTTTCCACAAGACAAAGGTACTCAACTATTGAGAAAGAACGGCTAGCGATTAAATGGGCTTTGGAAGCATTACGCTATTATTTACTAGGGAGAGAGTTTACTTTAGTAACTGATCATCATCCGCTAACCTGGATCCACACAATGAAAGACAAAAATGCTAGAATAACAAGGTGGTATTTAGCATTGCAGCCATTTAAGTTTAAGATAGAACATCGATAAGGGAAGAGGCACCAAAATGCTGATCATTTATCAAGTTTTGGTGCTGAAGTGAAGATGTCTGAGGAAGGACAAGCTTCCTCTTGAGGTGGGAGGTATGTGAAGAAGACGCATGGTTTTTTATAGTATTGAAAACTGTTTTTATGTAACTCTGGTTGTGGTATATTGGTTTCCAGGTTTGGTAAACTTCTGTGTGAATGAGTGTGAATGACTTCTTATTCTACTTCTCTCATTAGGCCGCCCACCTAATGCTCTATTCTCTTCTGTCTATTATTACCACCTGGGAGCTGTGTACCTAAACCAGGGAATGAGCTGTTACAATGTAAAACTATGTAATATATGTTATGTTCTACTTACCTGCAGTATGGTGGGTCTGCTCTGACCTTATAAGAGGCAGGCCAGCAGCAGCACTTGTGTTTTATAGGGGAAGCTGCAGAGAATTGTGGGTATTTCAATTGTATAAAAGGTGTCACTGACCAGCAATCTGGGGGATTATGATTGTGGAGATTTGTGTTTTGCCTTCTGCTGGTTTGTGGAACTACAAGAGTTTAGTGTTTATTGTACCTAATATGTTATATATGGACTTTTCAAAATAAACTCCTTTGGATTATTTTCATCAAGCAAAGGCTGGTTGTGCATTGAAAAGCCTATGCCTCAAAGGCACCAATCTTTGCCATGCTAGCCTACAGTCTTATGGGAGATCTGCAGTAAATTTACAGCATACTGCAATACAGTAGCTATTGTATCCCATGACTGGGAAATTGGAACCAAAAAACAATGATTCTAAAATGTATATAATAAACAGTTTTTATTTACACTTAATTCATAAAATCATTAACTAGCAGATGATATGACGGAAGCTATCCCTAATGATGCCCGGAGTATAGAATAGTTATTTTGAATGCCATAGACCAGTGATGGCTAACCTATGGCACTGGTGCCAGAGGTGGCACTCAGAGCCCTTTCTGTGGGCACTCAGGCCATCACCAGAGAGGACTCCAGGCATCTTCCTGCAGTCCCAGACATCCCAGGACTTGCTGTGCACAGAGATATTTTATATATAATAAAGTGACAGCTGTACCTGGGACTATTTTCTGCTTTATTGGTGTCCCCAGGTGCTGGTATCAATGAAAGATGTGACACAGAAGGGAGTATAAATCACAAATTAAATTTCTGTGTTGGCACTTTGCGATAAATAAGCGGGTCTTTGTTGTAGTTTGGGCACTCGGCCTCTAAAAGGTTCGCCATCACTGCCATAGACGAAGGTTATTCCAAGCTGAAACGTGTGTCAGAGACAGTGATACCCTTGATACCAGAGCACAACCGTCAGCTACACGGGTGAGCCTTGTTAAATATAAATGTATAATATACTGAAAAGTGTTATGTCTTGCTTTTTATATACATATGTATCTTGGTATATTTAATTTAATAATGTAACTGATTCGACCTTGGATTGTAACAGATTTGACATGAGGATTGCAACAGATATTAATGTATGAATATATGGAGTTCAAAATATCTATTATATTCTCCGGCAAACTCCAGAAAAGTAAGCAGCACTCCAAAACAGCAATGGTTAAGTGATGAAAAAAGTGTTTCTTTTATTCCATGCTTCAAAGTACAGTGAAGTACAGCGACGTTTCGGCTCCAAGGAGCACTATATTCTCCGGGCATCATTGGGGTTAACTTCCATCTGCATCATATGATCTAATGAATTGAGTGTAAATAAAAAATAAAGACTGTTTAGTATATACATTTTGGAATCATTTTTTGGTTCTAATTTTCCCAGTCATGGGATACATTAAGCACGATTTTGCAACAAGTGCCTTTTGTTCATAAAATTTGGTAGTAATATACTGCAATACAGTAATGCAGTGCAGGCGGTCCCCTACTTAAGAATACTCGACTTACATACGACTCCTAGTTACAAACGGACCTCTGGATATTGGTAATTTATTGTACTTTAGTCCTAGGCTACAATAAACAGCTATAACATATTCAAAGGTGTCTGTAATGAAGATTTATTGTTAATATTGATTCTTATGACAACCCAACATTTTTAAAATCCAATTGTCACAGAGACCAAAAAAGTTATATCTGGGATTACAATGATAAAATATACAGTTCCGACTTACATACAAATTTAGCTTAAGAACAAACCTACAGACCCTATCTTGTATGTAACCCAGGGACTGCCTGTATATTGCATGAGCGATCAGACCTCTCAGGGTTAAAATAAAGTAAAAAATGATGAAAATGTTTTTAAAAAATTAAGTTTTAAATTGCCCACATTTCCCTAGAACACATATAAAAATAAACAGTAAAAATCATTAATATGTTAGGTATATTGACATCCCAAAATACCTGTTCTATCAAAATGAAAAAAGTTATTCCAAATAATGAACACCATAACGGAAAATAGTGCCCAAATGTGTAAATTGTCAATTTTTCACCATTTTTACATCCATACATATTTGAATAAAAAATCATCAAACAGTCAAATAGGTCCCAAATTGATATAAATGAAAATGTCAGCGTGTACTTCAAAAAATTACACCTTACATAGCTATGTACACTGAAGTATGTACAAAAGATTTAAATTTTTTATATCTACTAAAACATACATAAATTTTGTATCGCTGTGAATCTGCCAATTGGAAGATTAAAGGGGAAGTATTATTTGAAGCACACTATAAACCCTGAAAACAGAGCCCACGAGAAAATGCCCCATATTTTATTTTGTTTAATTCACCGCACTTGAAATTTCCAGCCTTCTAGTACACAGCACTGAATATTAAATGATGCCACTAAAAAGTAAAATTTGTTTTGCAGATAACAGCCATCATACATCTCTGTAAACAAAGGAGTAAAAAGTTTATGACTTTTGGAATAAGGCTAGTAAAAAACTGAACTGCATACACATATATTGATCCAAATAACGCAACATTCTACGTTCCTGAGAGTGTATCAATGCTGCCATATATCTGTGAGATACATCAAAACACCTCATTCCAATATATATGGAGCTAAGGACAAAGTCAAACCATATGAATCCAATCACCATGAGACTGTGAACATTTAGAAAGTTTAGCTGTTTCCCTTTTCTTAACAGCACATAAAAATTTAGGAGTGTAATATAATCATTGTGTAAGCATAGACTACAAACATCTTTCCTTAACACCATCATACACATCATAACCTTGTTATTTAACTTACCTACTCTGTCCCAATCTAGTGTACCCACAACTTCTTTATACATCTTGTCATGGACTTTTTATAAAGATCAATCAGCAGTCTATAAAGCATCAAAATTAAATACCCATTCTGTATATTGGTCTTTAACTAGTGCCTTAACAGCTAAAACATATCTTTCATTGTCAACCCAAATGTATCCCTCATATCACCATATGAAAAATTATTAATCAATGCTACAATTTTTGCCATATTTGTTAGTCCCTATTGTAATCTAAATCTTATGCTTTTCTAAATGTGTCAACAACATGCTGCCCCATAATAGTGAAAACTCTTTCCATTTTAACCTTCATGTCTTTTTACTTAAATGCCAGCTCTTCCGCAAACCTGAATCAAAATTCCCATTTTTTTCATCCAAATATAGATTGCCATTTTTAATTATTATAAAAGGTAATGAGATGACACTTTATCAGAAAGGCACAGTGTTCTTAGGATCAAAATTAATAAGTAGCTTTTTTCTGTATAAAGTCAAGTGTAGTCTGGTAGGGGAGATTGTGGAAAAAAAATTCAACTCTGGATCCAGTGTGGATGCAGATATTTTTGGCCTTTTAAGTCTAACGGCAGTCTATTGCTGACAACCCTGTGGTTCTGTATACCGTAAGTTTGGGTAGTGACTATGAGAACATGTTTACTTTAAAGGGGTATTCTGGTCTGGGCATTCACATTCAATTTTATTAATCTGATATATATATATATATATATATATATCTTCAATTAGATGTTATTATTATCTGTGTGAAGATAATTTCTCATAAATGTAGTCATATGGTTAGAAACAAGACTGTGTCCTTGGATATGGCCACCTCTGATGGAGGGATTTCATAAAGACACAAAGGCTGTTTGTATATGAAATTTCTGGGAGTTACTGCATGTCCCGCAGGCGTCCTGTAGTGATGAACCTTGAATCCAGGTGGTCAGGCAGGACTCAATAGCACAAGTCTGGCCACTGCTGCCAAAATGTGAGGTGGTCGTATCCGAAGAAGCTATCTTGTGTCTAAGGGACAACATGGCTACATTTATGAGAAATTATCTTCACACACGAACATTTTTTTTAATAACATCCAATTGAAGAAATGTTTACATATGGCAAATGGATTAAATTAAATGTAAATGCCCAGATGGGAATACCCCTTTAACACATACATCCTTAGAAGCTCAAAACTGTTTTTTAAAACCTAAATGATCTTTATAAAACTTGATTTTTTATCTCATTTATGTCATAATAAAAAGTATTGTTATGTTAAGTTATGGTGATCACGGTTAACCAGTTATGTGCATTAAAGAATTCATAGATAATTTTTAAGTGTCTAAAAGTGATCATTAAGAACATTTACATCAGTTTATGTAGTAAAAAAATTGTTTTTGTAGTTTTAATTAGCATTTTTCCTTCTACTTGTTTTTTATCCTAGCCTGAATAAGATGTGATTAAATGTGAATTTGCTGACAATGCTTTAGCCTTTTCAGTACATGAACATGTGAAAATGTTTAAATGATTTTTTTAATTTCTCTTTTTTTGCAGGCATAATCAAAACTGCTCTACCAGATATGAGCAGAGAGAACAGGGAACATTACCAAGTGGTTATTCAGGCCAAAGATATGGGTGGCCAGATGGGAGGATTATCTGGGACCACCACAGTGAACATCACACTGACTGATGTCAATGACAATCCGCCCAGATTCCCACAGAGTAAGATGCGTTTAATACTTGTGCTGTGTTTAAAACCCTGTTTAAATTTGGTAATTTAACAGATACCATCTGTGATGCTCTTTCATAAATACTGTGCCACTGCAGTGCCTGCTTATAGCTTTATGCTAGATAAAGGAAAGCACTAGCCTGTTTTAATAGGCATTTTTGTTTCCCTTTATTACAAAATAGTAAAACAAAATTAAATCCATTCATTTTATAATGAGAACCTCTACAATATTTTACTTAATGTTTGCAAGCTGAAAAAGGGGTTATTAGTATAATAATTTATTCATGAAGTTTCAAAACACTATTTGGTTCTTTATAATAAAGAATGCTTTTTTTTATGTGTATATAAATGTCAGCCATTTTATTTAAAAGAAAGAGCGCACAAAGGTTATAAACAATATTGAACTTGTTAATTTGTATAATTTCATGTTTTGCCTGTGATTTTCATATGATTTCGTAAGCTTCTTTTCTGATCAAAAGTGACTGATAGATGCTGTATGATTGCTTGTTTTTAAACTGCAATGTGCTTTAAGTAAAGAACATGAAAAAGGTTACTTTTAATCAAATGTCACAATTTTATTTTCAAACAAAATCAAACATAGTTTTGGTAAATATTTTAGTTCCCTCAAACCCCTTCCCAACGCCTCTGTACTATTATGGTACAACATTGGGCCGGTTGCAGGAAGAGGGCTCAGGGGCAGATCACTCTCAATACAGGTTGAGTGCTTCCTGGAGCCGAGCATGAGAGTTAGCCATTTACATGCTGCCATCAAACTGGCAGAGACATCTAAGGCCCGTTCCACACTTGCCAGTGTGATTTGTAGAACTCGCATCACACTCGCAACGCATGCTGCCGGGAACACACGGCCCGAACGCTGCACCGCGGGAGTGTACTGACATGCCGAGTTCACTCCCGTGGTGCAGCGTTCTAGCCGTGCGTTCCCGGCAGCATGCGTTGCGAGTGTGATGTGAGTTCATTGCATCACACTTGCAAGTGTGGAACGGGCCTAAATCCTGCCACTCATCTGCCGGCATGTTTGACACAATCATTGCCTCCCCCTTTCAGTGCTGTCTTTGGGGGTGGTGATCAGTTGCTTTGACAGCCAGGAGTCTATGCTAGACTCCCAGGTCTGTCATTCAACCTGGTCTCTGTCAGACACTTAGAGATCACTAGCAAAACTGCCATAAATTGCAATATTGTAATTTTCCAGATTATGGTAGATGTGATCAGACGCCCAATGGTTAAAGCAACCTTGGGGGTCTAAATAATAGTAAAAAAATAAAAACCTAAAACTTTAAATCACCCTCCTGCTCTAGAGCTGATATAAAGATAATTAAGCAAAACTAATTTATAAACATATCAGGTATCCCCTTGTCCCTAAAGTCCCAATCTATCAAAATATAAAACAGTTATTCCCTAATCTAAAGTTTTTACAGTGCACAATAATGTAATTTTCATCTCATCCCGCAAAAAATTAGATAGTACATAGGTCTGTAAGCTGTATTATGAAAAAGGTATTGGTACAGAAGATGGCAAAATGAAGAAACAAACAAAAAAAGTAAACATGAAATGAAAAAGAGCCAATTCATTAAGGGGTTGATGGTTTTATGACTGGTCAACATAAAATAACATTGAGAAGCCATTAAGAGGGCTCACAGACTGAATCCTTTATGTGCACAGCGGGTGACTGATATATTATGCCTTTGACACTCTGCACATTGGCACCGCCAAATTGGCCAATGAACAGTACCCCCTATGATTTCATGCGAGGGCCCAATCAGTTGCCATGACAGCTAGGAACCTGTCATTCAGCAGACTCTAGTACAATATATCAGTATTGCAGTACAGTTGTAGCACTGAATAACATGACTGGCTTAACCAATTAACCAGATGTGAAAACTCAGTCTATAGTGTTAGTGAATAATGGGAAACACCTATAGTCTGTGATAACTAATTGTGTTAACAAATTTTAAATCTTGGTAACCAGTGCTGCATTTGTATGTTGTATAAGTGATCCCCTAGGGTTCCACCAAATTTGGAATTATTTTCTACATCCTCAATACATGACACAGAATATTATATAGTGCACTTGTACAATTTGTCCCGCAGACAACAAGCCCTCATTTACAGTAGTTTTACAAAGGAAATCAAATAGGTATGGCCTGTGGAAGGAGGGGAGTTAAAAGGAAATGCAAAAACACCCAAAAACCTGTTCTTGAAAGGGTTCAGTTATTATTTTTATACAGCAGCAGTTTAAAAGCAATTGCTGCAAATCGATGGAAGGCATGTTCATTTTTAGTTGTTTCCCTTAATGAAATCTGACAATACTTGAATTGCACTATTTGTTAAAATTCTGTTCAGAACAAATATAATTCTCAGAAGGAATGACATTTGCCAATAATTTTGATTCTCATAGTGAAGAAAAAAGAAAGAAAACAAGTGTACAGTAGAAAGTATAGCTCATTTTGTAAAAGTAGCTTAAAGCATAGAAACACAGTTTGCAGGCAGCTGGTCTAAACACATTAGAAAAATCTCCCATTTACAGCACTGGAAAATAACTTTGGATCCCTGCATCCATCTTTAGGTTAAGTTCAGTACATATAATAATAATAACTGAATAGTACGTCGGCATGTGGTAAGTAGTGCGGCAAAGCCTCATTGGCTGGAAATCTCTTTGCACAGCGCGACCCAGTTACTGCAGCAAAATGTGATGCTTGATGTCATGGAGCAAGAGGAGATGTTCAGCTCCACGTTCCCTATTCCACGGCCCCTTAGCAGTGTAACTTGCCTACATGGTAAGCACATCATTGTTTTTGAGGAACTTAAAGGAAAATTACAATGCCAAGTGTCCTTATAGTGAATGGTTATGTCACATGTAAGGCAACTTTGTTTACATGTTACAGGTATCTATCAATTTGTGACATTGGAATCTGCAGCTACAGGAACAGAGATTGGAATAATAAAAGCTATTGATGCAGATATGGGTAAAAATGCAGAAATTAAATATACTATTACTGATGGAGATGCCAAAGATTTATTTGAGGTCATCACAGACCAACATACACAGGATGGAATCATAGTGGCTAAAAAGGTTATTATACTTTATAAATATTTAGATTAATTAAATCATTTATACAAAATCTTTGCTATTATGTCATATTGTTATTATTATCATATAAGCATGTGTATAATTACAGAAATAGAGAAAATAATTTCACTATGACCGGAGCTCCAAATATTCTTCTCCCTCGTTATTCTATCTTAAAACATCGATGAACAGCACCAATCTTCAGTTTCTCCTGCTGAAAGTATGTCACCATTCAGACTAGCCCCATCGCACTCTCATTCTCCTCCTTTAATTATATTTGTAGCTGGAAGAAAATATGCAGGCAGATGGTGTGGTACGTTCCAATGAAGTAAAAATGTATTTCAATTCATCATACTCACAAGAGTCCATTAAAAATGCGCATATCACAAATTCACATAACGGGACGCTAGCTTTCTATCCGCCGGATAGAAAGAAAAGTACATAAGGGCAGATTTATCAAGTTGCCTAAGAGTAAGAATATGCTTAGTTGCCCTTGGTAACCAATTACAGCTCCCCTTTAAAATATTCATGAGCACTGGTAAATTAAAAGCTGAGCTGTAATTGGTTGCCGTGGGCAACTAAGCACATTCTTACTCTTAGGCAGCTTTATAAATCTCCCCCATAGTGTGGTAAATGATAACTGTCGGACTAGGCAAGTGGTGGCGAACTCACCCTACTAAGACCCTGCTTAAAGCAGATAAACCGCCCTGATCAGGGGCGAACCCACTATCAAAAAAATGTTTTGATTTTGCCATCTTCTGGCACTAATAACTTTTTTCATACCCTAGTGAATGGAGCTGTGTAAGGTATGGTTTCATTTTGTGCGCCTTTTGATGACATTTTCAATGCTACTATGTTAAGAACTGTAAGACCTTTTGATCACATTTTATTGCATTTTTTTATGCACAAGTTGAAAAACAAAGGTATTCCAGCACTCGGTTTCTTCTTTAAAAATAATTGATTTTTATTGTGTAAATATTAAAAATTAAAAAGGATCCTTTTTGATGTTATGCAAAGATGTGACCTTGCAATTTTTAATATTTACACAATAAAAATCAATTATTTTTAAAGAAGAAACCGAGTGCTGGAATACCTTCGTTTTTCAACTTGTGCATAATCCAGTCAATTGGCAGGACTGCTTTTTCCGTGCACCAGGAGCTTGAGTGGAGTTGGACCTTGTTTACATTGAGAATGCAGAAAACGTGAGTGAGCGGTCACTTTCTTGTTTCATTATTTGCATTTTTTTATATTTTTCAAAAGTGCCATTTTCGAATTTTGGCGCTATTTTCTGTAAAGGGGTTAAACACAGTTAAAAAACATTGTTATTATTATTGGTTATTTTGGTTTGGATATTATAGATATGGCATTTTTGGACACGGTGATACCTAATGTAATTATGGTTTTTACTGTTTATTTATATTTATCAGTTCTAGGGAAAGGGGGTGATTTGAATGTTTAGGTTTTTTTATCATAATTTTTTTTCCTTTTTTTTCTCCTTTCACTATTTTTTTGACCCCCCAGGGTACTTTAAACCTAGGTTGTCTGATCAATCCTACCATATACTGCCATACTACAGCAGTATATGGGGATTTTTTTTAAATTAGATTTGGTACAATGTCTAGCAATCTAACAGCAATCAGCTATGCCATCATCTTGGTGCCCTGTTCAGTAATGAAATTGGTTGAAATAAATTCTCCTCTCTGTTCAAAGTTTTCGCCTAGTCTTGAGGAGTATAATTATTAATGATTTTGACTTTTTGCAGTCTATGGTTAAAAATCTTGTTTAGACTGGGGACCAGGATGCTGGAAAATTTAAATTTTTAACATTTATTTGCCCGCCATCAGGGTCAGGAGATTTGTGAACTTTTGGCTTTTTTATAACCTGGTGTATTACCATAGTTGAGAAAAGTAAATTTAGAAGACGAGTGAAGAAATAACTATTTCAGGCAGAGTACATTTGATGGTGGGAAATATGTAAATAAGTTTTCCAGGATTAACATGGCCCAAATGTTAGTAAGCGTAATTTGTGAACCTTCTGTTGTGCAGCTACATCCCACTTTTACTGCTACTGCTGCCTTGTCAAGCGGTCATTACCACTATCCTCCTTGTCTCTATCCTTGTAATCTTTGATGAAGGAAAGATTGTGGCCTAAAATTTTGCATAACTGAATTATTGGATTACTATACTACTATCAATTAAAAAAACTTCTACTTATCATAATACTTAAGGGAGTGCTAATTTGTTTTAAAATCTATAAATGGAATGGTACCCTAGTCATCCATGTTGTGGAGTGACATATATAATCTGATATCATACTGTAGTAAGGGACCTTGTGGAGCCAAATATTACTACGAAAAAACCCCACAAATATAATAGTCTAGTGTACTAGTAAATAAATCCTGATTCAAAGTGAACCTGTTGAGTGCGGAACTCATGCAAAGGGATCTGGTTAGGAGGTGAAACTGTGTTAAACATATAAGTTTTAAGCAGAGTATCAGTTTGGTGCTTATGATGGGCTACAGTTTGGCGATTGATACTAAATGGGTGGGGGAGGTGTGCAAATATTCAAAAAAGTCACAAAGTTGCCCGCATACAGAGAGGCAATGTATAACAAGAGAAGAAAGCTAGTATGCATAGGCATAAAATGGTACAAATTTTATTGAGGTATTATTCACATAACATGTAATAAGGTAAACCTTAAAAACAATTAAAAAGTGTAAGAATACACATACACAGACAACAAGTGGATCCAGACACGATAGGTTAATCCACATACAGCCCAAAATGTCTATGATCAATCCCCCCAAACAAGTATGGATAACTAATGTCTAAATGCCCTAGGGAGACAGGGACTTCTGCAGTAGTCCCTGTAAAAGTCACCAACCGTAACCCCGAAATGAAATACCACAACAACAGTAATGAGGTCAAAGTCGTGCAAAGAGGGAACAACTTAGGTAGGTACAGAGGCATCTATTAACTCATTATCCTATGAATCATGGACTTATTCATGTGTTTTTGATCAGTCTCTTTTTATCGATTTGATTTATTTACATTAATATTTATTGATCAGTCTCTTTTTATCGATTTGATTTATTTACATTAATATTTATAGTTAATATATATGTATCTAATCATTTGTCTATAGCACTGCCATTTCCATTATTTCTATTTATTTCTATTTATTTTTATTTATATCAGTACTATAATTCAATTTTACCATTCCTTTTAGAAATATTTACATTTTTGTGACATTTTTCAAGACATTTTTCCCTTGGAAAAGACCATATTTGTTTACGCACATTACCAAGATTAACCATTTGTCTATCGATTTTGTTTTATCTATTTTTTTTACTGATTGTGTTTTTTCTTTTTTACTAACCCAGTTACCTTAAGAAGCGGGTGCAGTTACATGACAAGGAAACAAGACAAGGTCTTCACTATCATCAGCACACCTAACAATATATGCCTGTGTAAATATGCCTGTGCCTGATAATTGCCCTGGTCCTGTTACAAAAGGATCTATTAAAAACATACAGCAATTGCTGACAGGAAAGAACCTGAGTCTTGCAATCACCACTAATAGCATGCCAACTTACAAACCCATCTTCTTTTATGCTAAAGGATGCCATCTCCCTCTTGTATGACCACATTCTAAATATGAACATGAATGCTAAGCTTGCTCACATCTTAAAGGGGGGGTTATCTGCAAATATTTCTTTCAGATGCCCAAATTGCCACTATACATAATAAGTCACATGGCTTATCGAGATTGGAGAATTCATATAAAGTAGTCACACGCCAGTATAACACTCCTTCGGTATTGAAAAGGAGAGGACTTTCTACTTCAGACTTTTGCTGTAGATGAGGAAAAATCTGAGCACTTTAGGTCAAATACTTTAGTCATGCCAATCCATTCAGTTACTGGTCCAGTGTTAAGCAGACAACATCACAAATCATGAAAAGGAATTTACTCTTATGCCTGACTCCGTTAATAAAACTTGGACCCACATAAAAAAAAAATGTCACTACTAGAGATGAGCGAACAAGGCATAGTAGTGTGCTTCCTTTGATACTTGGCTAGAAAATAGCCATAGCAATAGGATAGGATTGTTTGGTTTTAAAAACTCAAAAAAAAACAAAAAACACAAAAAAAAAAAAAAAACACAAAAAAACACAAAAAAAAACAAAAAGAAGAAAAAAAAAAAAAAAAGTTATAACTCTCATTTTAAAAATGTTTAACCCACCAGCGTTCAGCTCTCCATACCCCAGACGCTGGAGCGGAAACGCACGCCCAAGCCCTTAATGTGCACATCTCCAGATTGCTTAGCCTGGAGATGCTGCCCTATAGGCTAGTAGAGACCGAGGCCTTTCGCAACCTCATGGCGGCGGCCGCCCCTCGGTATTCGGTCCCCAGCCGCCACTACTTTTCCCGATGTGCCGTCCCAGCCCTGCACCAGCACGTGTCAGACAACATCAAATGGAGGGCCACCTACCCGGTCCTCTGTTTGAAACAATTTTTGTGAGTGCCACATACAGGCACTCAATCTATTCCATTTTTCTGGAGGGCCACCTACCCGGTCCGCTGTTTTAAAAAATTTTTGGGACTGCCACATACAGGCACTCAATCTATTCCATTTTAC